>CABFVX010001361.1:0-24487 GCA_902151425.1 Timema shepardi | reverse complement strand
GGGGTGGGGGGTGGTTTCAGGGTTCGAATATCAGCCAGGGAACACTCTTGAGAGAGGTTGATCCTAAATGCCTTCCTCTTCCCTCCGCAAATGCACGAACATTTCCTCTAGATTATATCTTCCTCTTCCATATTAATTTTATTTTAATCACCGTGTCTTACTACCGGTTTAGGTTATACGTATTATTGATAATTAATAATGGAATAACCCGCCTCGGTGGCGTATTTGGCTAACGCGCTAATCATGTTGAGCCCGATTGCTGAGGACGGGGAGATCGAGGTTCGAATCTTGGTCGGGTGAACTGTGGGTGGTTTTTCCTAAATGTTTTTCCACTCTCCATCCACGAAAATGTGAGTTCATTTCCTCTAATTCTACCTTCCCAATTCCTAATCCATTAGCGTAATTAGTACTTAAAAATGTATAACCCGAACGGGTAGTAAGACGAGGTGCTAAATATTATTATTAATAGTGGGATAAGTATGTAGAAGAAGCATTTAAGTTGTAATATACCTACATTTTCCTGGTAGCAGAGGGGGAAACATTTGGGAAAAAACATCTTCTGTAGACCCGACCGGCATTCTAACCCCGCTCCCCTGGTCATTAGCTGGATTGTCTAACTCAGGGGTGTCAAACATACTGTACGCGGGAGCGTTTAAACCAGCCCTAACATAGTTTTACTCCAAGTATTTGTTTGTTAAGTATCCCACAATAAAAATGAACGCAGCTGAAATACTATCAATGTTCGGAATTATATACATTTGCGAACAGCTTTTCTTTCTAAATTTAATAAATTAAGTTAAAAAGTCAGCTTACAGATGAATATTTACAAAGCAAAATGAGGATTGTTTCAAGTCATAATAATTCTCCAGATTTTAATAATTTAATTAAGTGGGAAGCGATGCCAGCTTTCCAACAAACAGCAGATTTGATAAATTACCATCCTGACATTTTGTTTTAACGGAAAAATATTTGAATTTTAAACTAAGTTTATTATTAATGTCTTGTCATAACTATTTATTATTTAATTTGATTATTTGTTTTTAATTTTGTAAATTGACAATTAAAAAGTTTTAAAAAAATAATTTGCAGTTTGTTTCTGCATTAAAAGAAAAATGTGTTTGTATAGCTCAGTGTACTTTAAGAATGGAAGGGATGGTAGGGGCTTAAGGGGGAAAGTAAAGTAAGATTTTTAATTCTGTAAAAACATTTAAAATGTATAATATGGTAGATAAAAATCCTATGCGGCGCCCGCAACGCCTCCTTAAAGATATAAAACGGCCTTCACACCTGAGCTTGACAGCTCTAGTCTAACCCTAGAGTAATGTAAGACCTGTTCAGCCAATGAAGCAAGTGTAAAACATAATTGTATGATTATAATATTTCAATAATGCGTCCCCAAAATATGTACAGTAAAGTTACAATGTATCATGTTTTTCATTTAAAAATAGCTTATAGAATTAGATGTCATATTTGGAAGACCAAGAATAGTGTATTATTAATAAATACAATAATAATAACAATATACCCGCTTTGTTGGCCACGTGGTCTAACGTGCTACTCTCGCAGAAGAATAAACTGACGATGACAGGGAGATCAAGGTTCGAATCTCGGTCGGGTTTACTGAGGGTGGTTTTTTTCAAAAATTGTCTTACACTCTCTTTCCCTCCAAGAAAATGCAGGTACACTTCCTAATCATCTAACCTTCCTAATCCCTAAAACCATTAGCGTAATTAGTACATAAACGTATAACCCGAACGGTTTGTGGTGATAATATATATATATATATAAAATCAAAAACATCTGCAGAATAAATAAAGAGAATGATGGTTATGGACTGTGGAGTATTTTCCCTTCTTTTTTTTCATTCAAGATATTTAGACGGTTAGGTCAGTGCTCCGTGCTACATTTTAACCATTTAACTGTTTGAAAAAAATCGTAATAGAAATCCTTGGCCTGTATAAGATTCACCTTAGTCAAAAATATTGTAATATATTGGTGAGTTAGAATTATTTTTATTTGTTTGTAGTTTCCAACGATAGATTGGTTTGGTCCATTGTGTTGATACATAAGACTTCAAGAGCTCACAAACATTGGACCAGTCTTATTTCACAAAAACCATTAGATACAATTCCAAACAACATATTAAAGGGATTAATATTTTCTGTTTTAATGATTGAGTTTGTATGAAAGCGTAATCTTGTTGAAAATATTCCCAAATAATTATATACGTGTGACATCGTAGGTTCAAAGTGGCGGTTCACCTGTTGTTAACCGGTTTGTAACTAGGTGAACTACGTAATCCAAAATGTCACCAACAAATGGGGACAATATCTGAGAAGCCACGCCCATTCTTCCGAACAATAAAGCGAGATTAGCATACACTTAATCTACTTGCAACAAGCTCTCGTAGTTTTATGCTTGAGCATTTAACGAATTATTTGTTAACACATGCCTCGGCATGAAAACTTTCGCAATTAGTTTTTAAATTAACAACTTCCCTCTTTCGACTAGATCTTCTGAGCACATAAGTGACTTTAAATACAATAGAAGCAAATCCAAATTCTCTGAACACCTTAAACTATCTGTCCATTAACCAACCCCCATGAATAAATGTATGAAACTAATTTACAGCTCTTCTAAAGGCACAACCATGAACACCGCTGAGAATATCTTCATCCAAACTGCGCTACTTCACAATAAAACAGTTTTAAATGAACAAACTAATTTCGAAAACCAAACTCTCATCAATACCCTTAGGAAACTTCCCCAACACACAAAACTAAAATTATTATTATTATTATTATTGGTACTGCGTCTTACTACCCGTTCGGGTTATACGCACTTACGCTAATGTGTAGTGGTAGGGTGATTGTGAGATGAAATGGAGGACCTACAGTTTAACGTGGAATCCGAACCACGGTGGAGGCCTGGCATTCCTCACATTCACAAGATGTCTTGTCAGAGGTGAAGGAAGAGTTTGGTAATCAGATAAATCTGTGCCGGGACCGAGGATTGAACCCCGGCCGCCAGCATAGAAGTCTGACACCTTTCCCCTATACCGCCAGGTCACCGAAATTAAAATTAAATCATATTTGTCCAGCCCTTCCTTTCTTAGTAGCAAATGACTTGTTCGGGATAGTGTCAAGAAGATTAGAACCTTCATTCTTCTCCTTTATATATTTTCTTTTCTCTATCCCCTTTTTTTGCCCCTTCAGTCTACATTTAATGACTTATTCATTTTCCTATCTATCTATCTATCTCCGATTTTCAACACTTTATTTTGTTTGGACATCAACACCACCTTTGCATTTACCTTCATTATCCTTGACTTTTACTTCGTCTAGAACAGTAAAACCGTGTTTACTTTCACACACCCATTCCCAAATTTAATTAGTTCTATTCCATTCGCTGCCAATGGAACTCATATCTGGAACTTTAATGGTAAATATGATATTTCATTTTCTACGAGAGGTTTCTTTCATTAACACTTATTCAGTAATTTTAGTCTCAGGTTGTTTACATTGGCTTGCATTGGATTACTTGCACCACAACTTACGATTATTTGGTCTTATTTAGTCCTGAGGATGGCGCTGTCGCGCGTCGAAGCATGTAAGATGAATTGTGACTGACCCACATTTCGGCATCAAAAAGGAACAAGGGAATTACAACATCAGATAAGAATAGAATTCAATTTTCAACTCACTTTAATTTAATTTATTCTCTTCCATTTGATAACTGTTCTACTTCAACTTTATAACTTATCAATTTTCATCAAAATGTGTATTTAACTTTAATTTGACTCGTGTGTTTATGGTACATGTATTTTAACATGTTTACTTTTATATAATATGCGAAATGACTCACATTTTTAATATGTTAAGAATTTTTTTAATTTGTGAAGGACAGTAATCTAACGCTAATCTGAAATCTAGGATTAATATCTATTAAATTACTTATCTACTCTACATTCAAATCATTGCTTTTACATCACTTGTAATATCAATTCTATTAATTTTGTCATATTGTGAATTGTGTAGCATTGTCAATGTCGATAGCTTCTTAGTTATTAAGACTGCATTTATATCTTAATCCTCAATTGATATTAGACTCAGTCCATTAAAACATATTTTATATTCCATATGTTATTATTCATTACATCAAATGAGTATTATAATTTAGGACAATTACATTAGTAATCTTGTTAAATATTGATTTTAATAATGTCTATATTAATAGCTTCCTAGATATTAAAAACAGCTTTCATATCTTAAATACCTGCCTCGGTGGCGTAGTTGGCTAACGCGCTTGTCGTGTGGAGCCCGACTGCTGAGGACGGGAAGATCGAGCTTCGAATCTCGGTCGGGTGAACTGGGGTAGATTTTCCCTAAATGGTTTTCCACTCTCCCTCCACGCAAATGCGGTTCACTTCCTCTAATTCAACCTTACCAATTCCTAATCCATTAGCGTAATTAGTACTTAAAGCGTATAACCCGAACGGGTAGTAAGACGTGGTGCTATAATAATAATAGTAATATCTTAATTCTCAATTGATCTCAGACTCGGTGCTAATTAAATACATATTTTTCTACCTCACATTGTAATATTCTTTATATTGAATTCTATTATTATAACTACCATTCCCTATTAAAATTCAGACTGTCTTTTAGTCATGTTTCATTTATATCTATTCATGGAACAAATTTGTTATTTTGAAGGTCTACATTTTTTTTATAAATGCACAGGAGTATGAGCTATTAATAGCGTTATAAAAAATATAATTTTTTTCCAATCCACCTCAGTGGCGTAGTTGGCTAACGTGCTAGTTTCATGTTGAGCTAGACTGCTGAGGACGGGTAGATCAAAGTTCGAATCTCGGTCGGTTCAACTGGGAGATGTTTTTTTTCCTAAATGGTTTTCCACTCTCCCTCCACGCAGATATGGGCTCACTTCTTCTCAATTCAACCTTCTTTATTCCTAATCCATTAGCGTAATTAGTACTTTAGTGTATAACCCAAACGGGTAGTAAGACGCGGTGATGAATAAATAAAATTAATTTTTCTTTATCAATTTCATAAAAAAAAGTGATTAAGATACCTAGAAAAAGTTTTGATCTGTAATATTCATACAAACATCACAAAACGTTTGAGTTGTCGTAGGATCTTCGTGATTTAAATAGAAAATAAAATTTACTGGTTTTTTTTCAGTACCACCTGTATTTGGCCAAATCAACGTTCATACTTGTTCAGAGGGCTTATAGGAAAGACCTGTAACATTTCAGACTTTGGTTGTTTTGTTTTTTTTTCAAATCCAGAGCTTAATAACTTTATTTAGAGACCCCGAAGACTTTTTTTTTATTCATTAACATCACCAAAGTATGTTATACAGTCTAAAGTAATTTTTTATATCCTTAACACTATTGTACTGGTGTAACATATAATTTTTAATGGCAGTTTTTCTGAAAGATTGTCAATATTACTTAAGTTACTAAAATCTTTTTGTAGTTCACAAGTTTTAAAAATCACAAGTATCATCCAGTCTATTTTCCCACTCACGTAGAGGCTGGGGTTTGAATACCGGATGGGTATAATGAAATGATTTTTATCGTAGACCATTTCTCACTCTCCTTCAACGCGAATGCTTGTATATTTCCTCTTGCATGATATCTTTCTCTAACAGATTGTAGATATGTGAATACCCCGGGTGGGTAGTAAGATGATGAGCAAGATAAAAATGTTTATTCATAATGTACTTTTAGGTCCTTTAGTTTGATAAATTAATACCAGGTTTATTTTTTATATAATTTAAATTGAGTTATTTTTTACTGTAGACTATAGTTTACCTTCTTAAGCATTTGTTTTTACTTTATTAAAGTATTTATACAGATACTATAAAGCATGAGGACTCTTTATCTCCTAATTAATATTACTCTTTTGTTGTTATGACTCGGATCCCGTGACCGGGATTCAAATCGGAGTCTTTCAGTATAAGAAGCTTAGGTCCTTAATCCTATTGACAGAGTCTTAAATTGTCTAAGGACTTATTTTGGATTCTCTCGCAGAATGAGTTTGTTTGAAAACGCCGGAGGAGTAATTCTGGTCGAAACAATTGACACCGGCTAAATGACAAGGCACAAAATGTTGCCATTGTATATCAATCAGAGTCGGTCTTGTGCAAATGCCTGACTGACCTAAATGATAAAATGTGTTTGTGAAAGGTGGATTCATAAGAGAGGAGAATGGGACTAGACTGTCAGAATATATTGTCAAATCGTAAAAAACAACAACACGTGGGTGTATTTCTTTCGTCTGGCTTGAGATTGACGTAGTTTTACCATTGAATTGTGCTTTGTAATACAATGGAATATTGTACGTAGCCTGAGAGATGAAAGAATGACATTACCTATGTGGATGTGTGGTAAAGAAAGTCTGTTTTCGTATTATCCTAGTATGGTGAAAATACTAGTTTAAGTGTTTAGGTAAGGGTTTGTCTTAAGGAACATGTTTTAACATTTCTGTGATTAGGATAAGCGGCGGTGTTTAATGTTAAGTGTAATTATTATTATTATTATTATTATTATTATTATTAGCACCGCGTCTTGCTACCCGTTCGGGTTATACGCACTTACGCTAATGTGTAATGGTAGGGCGATTGTGAGATGAAATGGAGGACCTACAGTTTAACGTGGAATCCGAACCACGGTGGAGACCTGGCATTCCCCACATTCACAAGTTGTGATTAATACACGTCTTGTCAGAGGTGAAGGAAGGGTTTGGTGATAAGATAAATCTGTGCCGGGACCGAGGATTGAACACCGGCCACCAGCACAGAAGTCTGACACCTTACCCCTAGACCACCAGGTCGCCGTTAAGTGTAATGTTTAATGCTAGGTGTAGTGTTTAATTCTAGGTGTTGTGTTTAATGCTAGGTGTAGTGTTTAATGTGAGCATTCACCAAATGGCGCCCCGCGAACCCCTTGGACACCGTTATATCTATATCAGGCTTCGTGAGGTAATTTTAAAATATTATTTATTTGTTTCTAATACTATAAAATAGTATCAATAAATAATATTGCCTATTTTTTTTTAGAGTCTGAATAAAGGACAATCGCCAAAGGCGTAGCCAGAATATGTAATGTTTTCCGTTTGTTTTATACTTTAATAACTGTAAAATTTATTGTCTTTTTTTTTTCATTTTCCGAGGTTTTTAACATACACTTTTTGAAACGACTGATTATATCATCACATGACTTATAAACTAACTTAAATCTATAACAGACACAACACCCAGCCCCCGGCCATTAATTCATCTCTGTGAAAAGGTACACCGCCATTTCACCAATGATAAATTATTTAGCTATGCTAAGAATCGAACCAGGGGCTCATAGCTCAGTAGAAATACACGCTACCAACTGATCTAAGGTGTCGGAGATTAAACTGTCGTTATTTAATGTCCATGATATTAGAATAACAGTTTCATTAGGGCTCCAGCAGATATTTTAAAAATTCTGGTGCAAGGGATCTTTCAGTCCAGGTTAAGTTAATTTGTAATTATAGTGACAAGGTGTTTGGAAAGTATACTCAAAATACGTATAACGTTTTAAAAAAGTGTGTCTTTGGTGCGTGGATATGGTCGATATTTTCTCATTAAAGTAATGTCTTTTAAAATCGGGAACATTTTAGGTCTCGGGATTATGATGCATTTTGACATTTTATGAGCCCTCAAACTAAAAATATGGTAGTCTGAAAATTGACACCTGGACACGGGAATCGAACCCAGGACCTTCGGCTTAGTACGCCAATGCTCTTACCACTGAGCTATCCAGGATTCTTCCCGTGGCCATGGTCATTCTTCACTCATAGTTTAAGGCAGAAGCCGAAGGTCCCGGGTTCGATTCCCGTGTCCAGGTGTCATTTTTAAATTTTCAGAATATGATATCAAAGAGGTATTATCCTCACTAAAATGCATTAACAATAGTTTCGGCTATTTGTTTGATTAAAAAAATGTGGGTCTTAAAATTCAGTATGTTATCCCGTTCGGGTTATACGCACTTACGCTAATGTGTAATGGTAGGGTGATTGTGAGATGAAATGGAGGACCTACAGTTTAACGTGGAATCCGAACCACGGTGGAGGCCTGGCACTCCCCACATTCACAAGATGTCTTTTCAGTGGTGAAGGAAGGGTTTGGTAATCTGATAAATCTTTGCCGGGACCGGGGATTGAACCCCGGCCGCCAGCATAGAAGTCTGACACCTTACCCCTAGACCACCAGGTCACCCTTTCAGTATGTTCCCACGTATGTTTGTCTGTACCTGGGTTACAATCTGAACTGGTTTGGTTGATGTATTTTTTTCATAACTGATGAGTAGATATTACATATTTTGGTTAAATATTAATTATGATTCTAGAAATACTAACTCGCTGTTGATTGATTATTGAAAAACTAACATTTTTTGAAAATGTCTCGAACAATAATTATATTCAAAATTGATATTTAAGGAATTTTTTATATTTAAAAACATAAGGATGTATTTTTGTCTTACTCAACCTTATTTATACAAGGATATTTCACTAATGACTAAAGTAAGTTTTTCGATAATGTATATTATTATTTTGTTCAAAATTTATATCTGGAGAGTACTTTAAGCTATAAACAACCGTGTGGAGTTGTATTTAATAGAAATATTTTTTTGAGATTAGTTTAAAATTTGAAATCCACACAGGCTAAATTATGTACCGTTTCATCGTATCATTTATTTAGTTTTTACCAGTGAAATTTAGTGACCTAAAAACTATCAAGTAAAATTTAACATGACAAGGAAGGTAAATATTTTAAGAAGATACCTCTGCGTCAATCTCATGTTATGTAACCGATAAAACCCCATCAATTCATCCAGATGGTAATCAAACCCGGGCCTCCAAAGCAAGAAGAAATCAGTTAAACGCAAGGCATACAGCTCGACTGGTTATCAAATCAGGGTTTAAAAAAACTAAACTTGCATCCAAACGTTCCTGTTAGAGTCATATTCAACCGTTACTTTGTTCTCAACAAGACAAGAAAATGTATTAAAAGTAAAGAACAAATAAAAAGAAACTTAAAAGAATAAATAAGTTTACTTGAGTTTCTATGTGCATAATATGGCAAACATCCGTTGCAAACACTACGCCCAATTTTTGGCAAAGTTAATTTCTAAACAAACAGGATGCACTAAAATAATATAAAGCTCTGAGAAATATGCTGAATTAGTGTGAATTTTTTTTCAGAGTAACTACATCTGAAAGAATTAGGCCTATAGATTTCGTTAAAGAATTTCACTTGTCTGATTGGTTCTAAAGCTATAAATTTTGCGAGATAATGAAAATACAACTACTGTTATATAAATACTTTAATTTAAAAAAATTAAATATTTTTTTCTTAAAATGCTATATTTTTTTAAATATTGTTAATAAAAATTTATTATTTAAATACCGACGCAAAAGTGGCCATTAATATAACCTTAGACTGTTTCAAGAACAATAAAAATACATCAAGCTAAGCTAAATGAAAGGGTATAAAATATTAAGGAGGAATAAGAATAAACAAATGAACAATGTAATGGTGAGTGTAGCTAATAATATTCTAATTGTAAACTATAATTAAAATGTACTCATTTAAAACTTAATTCAAACAACGCAACTAAAGATTATCTTTCCAGAGCGTGTCCGGATTATACGAATATAGTAATAGGTATAAATATTTAAGAATACATTTAACTAATAATTAATCAGGAAATCAGGAAAATAATACAGTTTGTAAATGCACGCTATTACTCGGTCAGTAAGTTAGTCATTTCACCTGATATCCAGGAATGTAAAACTCCGAATATACAAAGCAATAACGTTACCGGTTGTTCTCTTTGTTTGTGTAACGTGGTCTCTTACATTACATGACGAAAACGAATTTAAGGTGTTTGAAAATCAGGTGCTTAGCGAGATATTTGGTCCAAAAATGTATTAGGCTTCTGGGAAGTGGAAGAAATTACATAA
Source organism: Timema shepardi (assembly GCA_902151425.1). NCBI lineage: Eukaryota > Metazoa > Arthropoda > Insecta > Phasmatodea > Timematidae > Timema > Timema shepardi. The sequence continues at coordinate 14,462 of CABFVX010001361.1, read as the reverse complement.
TTATTAGTTGCATGCCCTGTAATCATCACAAGACCTTGTTAGGATACTAAAGTCTCATATATTACAGTGAGCAGGACATGCGGCGTGAATGGGCGATTCTAGAACCGTGTTCAGGGTACTGACTGGAAAACCCAATGGAAAGAAACCATTGGGAAGACCTAGACGCAGATGGGAGGATGACACTATAATGGACCTGGAATAGATAGGGTGTAATGAGGTGGACTGGATAGAACTAGCTCAAATTATGGATAGGGTGTAGTGAGGTGGACTGGATAGAACTAGCTCAAATTATGGATAGGGTGTAGTGAGGTGGACTGGATAGAACTAGCTCAAATTATGGATAGGGTGTAGTGAGGTGGACTGGATAGAACTAGCTCAAATTATGGATAGGGTGTAATGAGGTGGACTGGATAGAACTAGCTCAAATTATGGATAGGGTGTAGTGAGGTGGACTGGATAGAACTAGCTCAAATTATGGATAGGGTGTAGTGAGGTGGACTTGATAGAACTAGCTCAAATTATGGATAGGGTGTAGTGAGGTGGACTGGATAGAACTAGCTCAAATTATGGATAGGGTGTAGTGAGGTGGACTGGATAGAACTAGCTCAAAATATGGATAGGGTGTAGTGAGGTGGATTGGATAGAACTAGCTCAAGATAGGGATATGGTGTCATGAGATGGACTGGATGGATTTAGCTCAAGATAGGGATAGGTGACGTACCTTTTTTTAAAGTGTGGGAGTAAACTTTTGAGTTCCTAATGTCATAGTGTAAGTAAAGGAGTAAGTATGAGAAAGGTAGAATTTAAAGAAAATCCATCAAAAATTTTCGTTCGCATCACATGTCTTCCTATGCAAATTCATTTTATCTACCAACAAGATGATATTCTGATATTTTCATCCTGCATAATCATTTTGTTTAACACAATCTAATTCCATTGCCAACCCTATAATATAATAAAACTCTCTACTCTAAAGGGACAGGATGAGAATGGAGAGTATTTAAGGTGGGTTGGAAAGAAATATGAGACAATTCCCAATTAAGTATTTTTGCAGTTTATTAACAAACATATTTTTTGGTTCAATTAAATAAAATATTGCTCCAGTAGACACGTTCAGTTTAGTTGTATAGACATATTAATACCAACAGTTCTTGAATATCTGTCATTGTCTAGCATAAAGCGTCGTATCCCCCACCCCAGCATCCCTGGTTTGGATCCTGACCTGATCACTCTGGATTATCATGTGTCATTTTAAGGCTCAGTACTAAATTTAAATAGGTATTTAAATGTATCGTGTTCGGTCGTCAGGTAGGTTCACGTTCCAAACCAAAGATTATAATCGGTTTTGGTTTAAATTCAAACTCACATATTCATAATTGATTAATTTTATTCTTATTTACATTTAAAAGATTAATATTAATAAAGAAAGTTGAGTCGGAGTGACTAGTTCATCTACATACTCTCTTATTACGCGAACCTATCCCAGGTCTGATCTAGATGCCAACTAAATCGCAAATTCTTCTTGCCCCCTCGCCATGGTCCATAAAAGGGTGCACAACACTTGAGCGATTTATCTTTTTAGAAGGAACTCAGCAAAGGCCACTTTCACTGTGCTAAAAAACCGCAGATTGGTTCAGGGAAATATTTTAAGAATGGCTTTGCTCTGTACTGCTAGTTTTTCTTCTTCAGAAGCGTAAATAGCTAAGAAAACGCAAATGTATTGTATCCTGGTTTGAGAAAGTGAGAATAAGAAGCATATGTCCTTCATTGTGATTCATAAATTCAGAAAAATTAACATAAATATAATACGTTATGCTTCAATGATTAAAGTGTAATTTGAACAAAAATTTGGTTTAAATAAAAAGGAAAATAGTCTTGGTAGAATTCAGTGATGCTCGTGAAAAAATATTTACAGAACTGTGAAGATAGCCATAATATGAAGAAAACTAAAGAAATACTTTATTTATATAAGGATTTTTTTTATAAAGTTTGTTAAAAATATACTTAGCTTAACTAGCGTTTACTTCTGCGCTAAGATTGAATTGGGAGAAAATATACAAACCCAAACATGAGTTAAAATAAATGGTACGGTGGACCGGACAGACTTTCTCCCGCTTTTATCTTAAACTAGAAACTTCCCCCTCCCCCCAGCCACCCCCGCCCCCTTATTATTATTTTCAACACACATATTGAAGAATAATCATAGGCTCTACCATAAAATATGAGGGACTATCGACATTTTTTATGAGGAATAAATTAAATTTTCAAAATAAAATATAGCCTATACTACTCGCTGATAATGTAGCTTTATATTGGTGAAATAATTTTTAAAATCGGTCCAGTAGTTTTTGAGTTTATCCATTACAAACAAAAAAACAAAAAATCATATTTCCTCTTTATAATTTTGTATAGATAGACATTAAAAACTCGTTGGATTTGTGAGACACAGTCACTTACTCTACGGCACTAGGGACTAGGAACACTTTTACAGAAAAATTGAGCAAAGAGAAACATCTTTGTCCACCAAAGACCATAAGAATCCAATTCATTTTCAAATATCTAAATTGAAAAGGGTATATATTGGCTTATAGCTCTAAAATTATTGGTTTTATTAAAATATATTTCAAATAAAAGTAATCTCAAGTTCAATTTTTTTTTTTTACGATCACAATACTTTTTCTCCGAGGTGTCAAGTGAAAGTAAAAATGAAAAAATCTCCTAGCACCATCTTTCTGAGATTAAGACTGAAACGTATAAACGTGAGTAATTGACAATTACAAGTCAAGTGATGTTTACTTTTCGAGGTCGTGAACTTCAAGAGAAGGCTAGTCAGAAAGGATGAGGGTGTAGTCCAATCATAATCAGAAGATACTTGGTAATAGCTGCACGAAGGTCTCAAGGGTGAAGAAATAAAGGTCAAACGATGTGTAGATTCCATGTATGACACGGCTGAATGTTGTAGATGAATGTATGAAAAAAAAAAAGTTAGGAGTCTTAATAATAAAAGAGAATATATGACTTGGTGCATGGATGTTGTTGAAGCGATGGAAGTATGCAAGATAGGGAAGTGTGGAGAAAGTTAGGGAGGATGGATTAAGTAGGGAGCTTTTTTTTTAGTTATATGTACAGTTCATTGCCTACCCTGTAAGGGTATGTATGTATGTATGTATGTGTGTGTATGTGTGTATATGTATGTGTGTATGTGTGTGTATGTGTGTGGGTGTGTGTGTGGGTGTGGGTGGGTGGGTGTGTGTGTATGTGTTTCAGTATAGACCAGCTAGAACGGAATTCTTACCTTTTTTTACCACCCCGTCTTGATATCCGTTTTGTCTGTACGCCTATCTAATAGTTACGCCATTATGTTTAAGTATTATGAAAGTAAAATTTAAATAACATTATTTACTCTCGTTTGCGTGGAGGTAGATTAGAAAAACAATTAACAAAATAAACAAAATCTCAGTACTCCCGACCGGCTTTCTAACCCTGATGTCACCGTTATTTGCCGCCCCAATCTTTTTCAATAGTGAAACTTTAAGTTGACCATTCGAACATCAAAGCAGTAAACTGAACCGTAATATGATCTCAAAAGCACATACTCGTTTTACGGTGAGATACGTCTCTAAAACACACATTCCTTGCGAATGTTATTTGTTCATCGAGGTTGATGAGATGTTTTCCGCCCCAGTGAATTGTATATACACTATTTACACTCCGATAGCCCTGAAATATAGCAGTCTTACCTTTCATGGAGCAGCGTATATATTTTTCTTGTCATCGCGTCTTATTACCTGTTCAAGCTATACACAAATTTAATAATTATTCTAATGTGGTAGGGATGAGGAAGGAAGCATTTAGAGGTGATCTAAACTAATTTTCATGGAAGAATAGAGAGAGAGAGATAATCCATCCAAGAAACACAACCCTCAGTAAATCTTACCAGGATTCAAACACCTATCTCCTCGTCTTCAGTATCTACAGTAGTCTAGCACGAGAATGACGCCTTAAACCATTCAGCCATTTAATCGGTTTGCAACGTATAAAGTTTTTTTTTGTCTCCGCGTCTTACTACCCTTTCAGTATATACGCATATGAACTAATTAAGGTAATGTTTCATTGATGAGAAAAAAGAGTTGGAAAATCATTTAGGAAAAACCCTCCTTTTTACGTCCAACTGGAATTCGAACCCAACTCTCTTTATTATCATCAGTCCAGCCTTCTGCGGTAGTGACGCTTTAGAATATCTGACCACCAAAAACAGTCTTATAATAAAAGGGCACTAGTTTAATTGGTTAAGGTAAGACTTCTACATTTAAATGTCAGCGATGGGTACCTCCCCCAAACAATTCTGGTTTTGTAAGTCTCAAAATTCCTGTGTCAGTCCTTTCAAAACACTTTGCCCCAATAAATGTTTAAAGCCGAGTGACGCCACTCAATGATGACAACTCTAACGCATCTGCAGCGTTTAAGAACATCGATTTTTTGTTCTATTTTTGCCCTTTAATAAACAACCCTTAATTTTAGGGTTTTATGTCTAATTTTTAAAAAAACTTTGAGGGGAGGGGGACTTTATGAAAATCCCAGATATCAAATTTGAGCCCAATCGGTAAAATAGTTTCGGCTCTAGCCCGGCCCGGGGTACAGACAGATGGACAGACAGACAGACAGACAGGTGACATTGCGAAAATTACTTTTTATTGTTTTGTTTCAGGGCCTCATGAAACATCGACATTTCTCAAAATATCAACTTTGATTTTTTATATAAAGGAGTAAAGTCACACTACTAACATTTTCCAGGACAGTAACGTTTATAACTTCAACCTCATAAGGACTTCAGCAAATACATTTTAAAATAATTTAAATATGACAGAGACCTCATTTAACCATAATCTAGAGTGCATTAGAAAGGTTTTGTGATTGTCTAACAGATGGCAGCACTAACTCAATTGAGTTGAAATTGGACTCTCCGCCTTATTCCCCTGTACTCTTCACATGTTAAGAACGTAAACAATGTTTACATTTGGACAGGCAATTAATAATTGTTCCAAGGTCATCATAACCTATCAATAGGCACACCATCCGATGTCCCACTAGCCGTCGCCGTGCATGTCAATTATTTAGGAGAGGCGCTTTTTAGCAACATCGTTTGGTAACAATCGATGTAATTATTGATTAACTGCGTCTTCGTGCTCGAATGAGGCAGAACGTTAGTGAGACAAGGACACGATGAGGAAACGCTGTGGTCGAGTGGCTAGAAAGGTTGACTTAGCTGGGTTTTAAAAGGGTTCTTTGAATATTTTTCGATAAAGGCCTATATATATATATATAGTTTTAATGAGCTCACGTCAAGGTGTTAGTGGGGGTAAGGAGGGAAAGTTTTGGTTATATTATTATTATTCTTAGCACCGCGTCTTACTACCCGTTCGAGTTATACGCACTTACACTAATGTGTAATGGTAGGGTGATTGTGGGATGAAATGGAGGACCTACAGCTTAACGTGGAATCCGAACCACGGTNCCTACAGTTTAACGTGGAATCCGAACCACGGTGGAGGCCTGGCATTCCCCACATTCACAAGATGTCTTGTCAGTGGTGAAGGAAGGGTTTGGTAATCAGATAAATCTTTGCCGGGACCGAGGATTGAACCCCAGCCACCAGCACAAGTCTGACACCTTACCCCTAGACAGCCAGGTCACCTTTTGGTTATAATCATGACAGGTGATAGAGGGTGATTCTTATATAAAAAAAAGTATTTCAATCTCTCTATACGCAAATGTTGGTTTACTAGGTTATGTCAATTCATTTTAGTACAGTTCAATTTTCACGAAAGAATTATTTTATATACCCGCCTCGGTGGCGTAGTTGGGTAACGTGCTAGTCGTGTTGAGCTCAACTGCTGAGGACGGGGAGGTTGAGGTTCGAATCTCGGTTGGGTGAACTGGGGGTGGTTTTTCCTAAATTGTTTTCCACTCCCCCTCCACGCAAATGCGGGTTCACTTCCTCTAATTCAACCTTCCCAATTCCTAATCCATTAGCGTAATTAGTACTTTAAGCGTATAACCCGAACGGGTAGTAAGACACGGTGCTAAATAATAATAATAATAATAATTCTTTTATAAAATATTTAAAAGAATATTTCTTGGCCAGCCTTAATATCATTTTATAACCCGCTTCGGTGGCCGCGTGATACAACGCACCACTCTCACAGTGTACTGCCGAAGACGGGGAGATCGGGGTTCAATCCTGTTCGGGTGCACTGATATTTTTTTCCTATCTGATTCTCCACCATCCTTCCACGCAAATTCAGGTACACTTCATCTCAATTAAACCTTCCCAATCCCTACTTAGGCGTATAAACCAAAAAGGTAGTAAGACACAGTGCTAAATAAAATTTTATTAGATTATTATAGTTAATTTATTATTAATTATTGTATCTAACAAATGTGACGGCCAAAGATCATATGACTCGGCATATGAATACATAAAAGTAGACGTAGTAGGTTTTATATCTGTCAGATAAGGCTCTTTATGTGAAAATAGGACACTATAAAGGTGTGATTTAAAACTCTTTTACCATTAACATCCCTTTAGCCTCGAGAACATGAAACAAGAACATGGTGGTTAGTATTTTGCGTAAACATTATACGGACAGTGTTTTTACCGAGATGTTCTTATTTACTTTTAATTCAAAACTAATTATAAAGAGAGACCATACCATATCAAAGGTACACACACACATAGTAACGTTAATTTTAATTAGGACTTTGAGGACTCACATTATCGGTGTAGTGGTTTTTACCTTACTCAGGAAACAATGCTACGTAAATAATGTTTTTTCCTGTATTTGTTTAATTATCTTTTTTCCATACATATTCCCAAACAGATAAAATTCATATCCTTAATATTTATATCTCATTTTACATATCCTTAAAAAAAATTGTGTGTCACATATTGCTGGAAAAGACAGTTGAGCTTCATTTACACGTTCGCCGAAAATAGATAGCAGAATCTGCCTGTGGTGCAACAATTCACACGCTGTATATTGGCCCATGAGCTTAAAACAGATGATTATCAACATATTTTATTTTCTAGTGGATAAACATATATTTTAGATAATTTTCCCAAGGGATGATTTCAAATTATAACGTTGTGTTGTGATACAATCCAATACATTGATAAACTCGATTTAGATTAACGGATTATCTCAAATCTCCTCACAAAAGTCCAACGAAGCTGTCCGCTTAGCTCTGGATGTAGAGCGTATGCTTTGTCAAATGCGCATGCGCACCAATTTGAAATGGTTGGTTCCGAGATCTGATTGGTTGTCCTGTGTCGAACATCTCTAGCAGAGTGGACGAATCTGAACTTTAGCGTGACGGCTCACACCGATGAGGTGGACATCTTGCGTTTGTCTTAAGAGATGGTCACGTGACCACGTTTCTGTTCTGTGCTTGGCGTGCGAATCTACCTCAAGTTGAATAGCTAAAGCGAACCGAAAGTCCGCTGTGGGTAAATATGAGCTAAGTGAACGGTGAACTAAGTGATACGGTGCATCACCCAATATCAATTATCACCCCTTTACCTAAATTATAACTATAACATATAAGCTAAGATACATATGTTTTTAAATCCATTACTGTTTCCAGCCTATGGCCTGTGTCAGTTTTTTATTCATGCCATATATTTTCCACTACCTGCTTGATAGGCCTGTCGTAGCTTCATATGCCTTATAATTTTACTTAAGACTAGGACAGGCACAACATCCTGTCACTGACCTTTAATTTATCAATGTTAAAGTGTAACCATCATATTTTCATCAATGATAAATTTTCGGCCTTGCTGGGAATCTATCCTGGGACCTTTAGCTCAATAGACACACTATCGACTGAGCTGAGGTGTCGGATAACATTGTTGGTATGTGAAACGAAATAATATATTATAAAAGAGTATTTCCAATGAAAGTTGTTTATTTTTAAGGATCCTGTAATTTTGCGATGATAAACTATTTTGTATCTCAAAGAGTTGTGGAGATATGATAAAAAAAATTGGGAATTTCCACTTGTATTAATATGCCGCTGAAGAGAGTGCAAGTATTTTTTTATAGAATTGAAACTTTTTGGACTAAATAAATCAAATATTTATCTTTATTTAAAAAGGTTTTGACAAAATTCCAGGACACTCTTGACAGGTATTCGACATTTGTTGATACTAGAATGTGCAGAAAATTAAACTCTATGTTGCTACTGGAGAAACAATTTGATTTATTTTGTTCAAAAAAATGTAATGCTATAAAAACTGTAAACTTCCTCGTGCTTCCTTCTGCCGCACCTTAAGTACCATCAAAGCCATTTTCATTGGGAAATGAGATGATCTATTTGGGGTTTTTTATGTTAAAAGGTTCCTAGATACAAATTTTATTCAAAGTAATTAAAACTAGATTTTATAAAATCGATTTTCTCTTTTTTTGGTATTACATAAGCTACCCTTAATGTTATGGTTGGACAGATAGTTGCAAACAAAACCTTTTGTGGAACTTTTTAAAACCCCTAGATTCAAAGTTTAGCGGGATCGGTGGAATGGTTTTGGCTCTTAAGTCGAGTAACACACAAGTGGCATTGCTAATACCACTTTTTCGGGTTCATGGGGTCATTAAACGTAGACATCCACCAAACTCTCGAATTTAATTTTTTTTGATCATCACTATACCTTATTTCTATGAGTGGTCACGAGAAAGTAAAAATAATACCATTAATATAATTATGTTTAAACCCAAACAACAAACGGGTACTAAGCCAATAATGTTGCTCGCTTCGGTGGCCGCATAGTTTAATGTGCTACTTTCGCAGTATACTAGACTGCTGATCACGGGGAGATCAAGGTTCGAATCTCAGTCGGATATACTGAGAGTTTTTTTAAAAATGGTTTACCACTTTACCTTTATGCACATTTAGGTACAATTCTTCTGAATATTGTATTCCTAATCCTTAAAACCATAACGTGACTAGTGCATAAGCGTGTAACCATTACGGGTAGTAACACGTTATGCTAAAAGAAAAAACTAATATTATTTATTTATGTCTGATTTTTTTTTTGTGTTAGTCCTTAAATCTTGTTCGTGTCTTTTAATCCACCCTAAATATCTACAATTAATTACAATAAATGAGTCAAGATGATGAAGGTAGAATTTAGAGGAAGGAGAGGGTAAACAATTTATTAATAACCCTCAGTACACCCGGATAAGATTCGAACCTATAGTTTCCTTTCCACGACAATCCAGTATTTCCTTAAACCGCGCAACTATCGATGCGTTTATGTCTTATATTAATAGTATAGGAACGAGGAAGGTATAACTTTATATAAAGTGTACGCACATTTTGCGTGTAGATAATTTGAGATACCATCTTTTAGAATTTCACCCTTTTTTATAAGCCTAGTAAGGTAAGTTTAGTTTTATTTTCTACTTGCAGTAGCCTCAACAATTCTTGAACATCTGTCAAAAGCATCGTGGGAATTTAATAGAAACATTTTAAATGAGGACGGAAAGCTTTAATTTCTTCTATGCCGATAAAAGATATACAAGAACTGTCAAAGTTATCATAAGTATAAAATTATACCAAACATATTTACTTATGACATTTTTGTTTGTTTTAGATAACAACAAAATGTTTTTCGGGTATAAAAACTGTTAAATAATTTACCCTTACTCGCGTCCTTACTACCATCCTTAATTCGTTGGAGCGGGAGCCTAGGGATGTTTGTTGTTATTTCGTTCATTTCGCAAGCGGGGGAGTGAAACGTTATAATATCTCGACCCTGGCTATAGGAAGGCCCCGAGATATTCTGGCTATTATATAACAGAAACTGTTTCATCAACTGCTATTTTGTATTTTCCTCACCTCCTCGGGCTAGATGATAAATCGTACCTTCCATTATATGAGGAACATTACAACACATATTGTTTCCTCTACCCCATTGGGCTTAACTTTTAAAGCCTTCCATAACCAAGATGATTATCCGAACTGTGAGGACGTGCAGCGGTGTTTATACGGTTAAAGGTGTCAGTCTGACAATCGACAGTTTTGTAATGAATAATATCCAGCTATAATAGGTCGACTAACATAGTTATGTAATACACAATATTAAATTTAATATTGAATTTAATGGATGGAGAATTTAAAATTAAAATAATATTTTATTCATTGTTATTTTTACCAAATCTTACCACCCGTGTTAATACTAATGTGTTTGTGTGGAGTAAGGTATAATTTAGGGTAAATGTACCCCTATTTGCTTGGAGAAAGAGTGAGAAACTATTTATGAAAAAAAAATACTTTCATCTCACCCAACCGGGATCAAACCCCGATCTCCCCGTCATCGGTAGTCAAGTATATTGTGAGAGTGACTCCTACCACTGAAGGTTTTTTTTATTGTATCAATTTATATATTTAAAACATAGATTTAAGAAAATAACACATTATTTTTAAAATGTACGTTCAATACATGGGTTGAATTAGTACACTAAGTGTAATGTCTTAAGGATCAAATCAACGCAAAGGATGCATATACAGCAGTTACGCCTAGCAACACCGTAATAGGTAAGAGTGCATATGCACAATATACCCACCCAAATTTGTATTGGTATGTCCCTTGTGTAGTCTGCAATGAATCAAATTCTAAAAATAAAACTACTACTACTCAATCACTACCCATAACTTTAAGTGTTTTATATAAATTATATATGTGTGTATAAGTGTACTATGTACAGCTTAGTTCTTTTTATGCGTATTATCTGAAAAGTTAGCAAGAAACTGCGATAAAAAAAAAGCTATATACAAGATGTTTTCAGGATTATAAATTAAACTTCGAGGAATAATGGAGGAGGACAATAGAAGCAAAATGAGGTAGACAATGGTGGCCCGGAAATGTTTCAGTCAAAAGTTATAAGTGAAAGACGCGGGGAACTAAATGGGAAGACCCTGTACAGTTTTTAATGAACACACATTTAGCACCGACGATGACAATGTTCATACCAGAATAAGATGAACACATGTTAAAGGAGATGTTCGAAATGACGTCCCTCGGCATCGATGCAGGTATGCCAGCTTCACAGAAGGTTCTGTCACATCCGTTTTAAGATCCCTGGCGACCCTCTGATGACATCACAGCCAGCAGGACTTCTTCATCAAGTAACGGTGTCTCGTGGTCAAGACTTTTAAGATGATCCCACAGGAAATAAATCAATCGGGGTGATATTTGGTGAACGCGCTGGCCATACCGCCAGTCTTATACAGAGTGTTCCCATTCCACTTCCCCGCGTGTTTCACCTGTAACGTTTGACTGAAACCTTTCCGGGCCACCATTCCCTGTCTCATTTTTCTTCTATTGTCATCCTTCATTATCCCTCAAAGTTTGACTATCATCACGAAAACATCCTGTATATAAGTATAATATGCGCTTTCTGAACCGAATAAATATATCAAAACGCTACTTGTAAACTAGTATGTANATATATATATATATATATATATATATATAACAGGCACAACAACCAGACCCCAGTCATCACCATGAAACAGGAAACACACATCGTATAATTGATAAATTTTCCGGGCATGGTGGGATTCTACCCCGGGACCCCTAACTCAGTAGGTATGCTACCTACTGAGCTAAGGTGCCTGACTCTAATTATATTTTAATTATGATAAAATGACACTAATAGTGATGAAAACCTTATCCAAGCAACTAGCTTCTAGGGAGACCAAGTTTTAAAAAAAATTGCCAGCACCCCTTGCCTCTTTCTATCCTCCAAATTTTGGTTAAAACTATCTAATCTCTTCAAAAATTCCCACTCGCGCCTTCCAATCTTCCACCCTCTACCGTGCATCTAGCTACAAGGTCGATTTAAATAAAGTTAATACTTCTCACTCAATTAAAATAACGAGCACAGGTACCCGGCCTTGGTGGTCTAACGCGCTACTCTCGCAGTAGACTAGACTGCCGATGACGGATAGATTGAGGTTCGAATCTTGGTTGAGTGTTCTGAAGTTGGTTGTTTTCATACCGGTCTTATACTCTCCTTCCACGCAAATGCGGGTGAACCTCATATAAATATAATCTTCCTAAACACTAAACGTACTAGCGTAATTAGTACACAAGCGTATAACCCTAACGGGTAGTAAGACGTGGTGATAAAAAATGAAAAAACAACCACAAGTCAGTGTTGTTTCCTCTCGTTGGGTTCCGAGCTGGCGCCTTGGCCTTCAAAACACTTTCTCTTGTTCCGTTCCTTTTGTGATGCCGATTTATTCGAGCGGGAATCATTTGCGTCTATTACTTTATACTACCGGCATGAGATTAAACTTTCACATTCATAAGGGCTTTATTTAGTGGATTTTAAACTGCTCAACTCACCTGAGTGGCCGAATGGTCTAAGGCATCACTCTCGCGTTAGACTGGACTGCTAGTGTTGGGGCTTGAATCCCAGTCAGTTTTCTTAAATGGTTTTCCACTCTCCTTCCACGCAAATGCTGGTAGAGTATCTCTAAAACTCTTCCTTTCTCATCCCTAACCTATAAGAGTAGTTATCATATATGCGTACTATTTGAACAGGTAGTAGGACGCGGTGATAAAAAAAACTGCTTATTGCGTATCCATTTAACTAGACAACTTAAAGGTATGATTGGGCATATCACTTGTGTCTTGAATTAAGAACGAAAAGGTAATATCTTTAATCAACCAGGAGCAATGGGTTTAAATTTTGTATCTATTTTGTAGTAAAAATAGAGTAAAAGAATGTGTAATTCATAAAAGTATTTATAATTTTTGCTACAATTTTTATAACAACAAAAAATCTTTATTTCATATCACTCATATCGGTGATCTTACAGACCAAATATATGCTTAAATAATCTGGTTTTTTGGTGATGGTTAGCTAGTGGATCATATTCAAGGTGGTTTCGCATTCTTCTTCCAATCAACTTCAAGTACTTTTCTTAAAAATTATAGTTTTCTCATTCCAATACAGTTAGTGTAATTTAATATGACAGGTGATAAGACGAAAAACAATAAAATAGAATGTGTGCTTGTAGAAAAGTACTTCTTAAATAATTACATTTTGAGTGAAATAACGTTAATTGTTTTATTGGCTAAGTAACGGTTGTTCAGTTAATCAAACACAGTAAATAGACCATAGTACAGCATAAAAAATAATTGAATTAAATTAAATATATGAAAAGTGGTGTCCTATTATTAAAATCTAAATTAAAGTTTCCGGTAAAATGCAACCTCAAAAATAAATTGCATCATTAATTTATAACTTCTCCAATAAAAATTGTCTCCAACAAACTTGGAATATCAAATATCTACCACATTATTATTATTATTATTAATATTATTTTAGCACATCTTACTACCCGTTCGGGCTATGCGCTTATGTAGGTACTAATTATCCTAATGGTTTTAGGGATGAAGGTTATATTTATAGGAAGCGTACCCAAATTTGTGTGGATGGAGAGTGGAAAACCATTTTGGAAAACCACTCAACCTAGATTCAAACCTCAATCTCCTCGTCGTTGGTAGTCTAGTCTACTGCGAAAGTAACAACTTAGACCATGTGGCAAATTAAAAAGGTTAGCTACATAGTTGATAATTATTAACATTTATTTAAATAATAAAAACACTTGTAAGAGGGTACCTGGTCTATAGGCTATATGTTTAATTATATGTATTGTATGTACTGAACATATTATTTTACAAATAAGATAGCTTGGTGCTATCCATTTTAATAATTTGAATGTAGGGCAGCAGTAACATTATTTTTATTACTACAGGAAGTGAAATTTCCAGGTCATACGATTTAAAAACTGAAAAAAACCACAACACAAATTCCACAATAAAAACAACACATATTTTATTCGAGCATTGAACCATCACATTTCCTCCTACTGTAGTTTCTTTTAGTCAGAAATGTATAAAACAGTAAGAAATTTGTTTGTTTATATTGGTAAGCTGTAAATGTGCACGGTATTTCGCGCTCATCAGTGCATGAAACTTAGTTGTTTTTTTTAAAGTAAAATAACTTGAAAAATTAATACCTGTTTGGTTAGTAGGTAACGTTGAACTTTCTTCCTTTAAGTCATGTACGAGAAAGTAGTACTTGTATTTATTTTCTAATCCATACGCATAGATTTGAAAATAATTATTTTACGGGAAAAGGAGTTGGTGGGTGTATGTCAAGGAAATGGATTATTGTTAGCCTGGTAGGGGATTATTACAATGTTCCTCAAGCATACTTGCATTGTTCTGGCGTGGGGTTGAACTTAGTAATCTACATTATTCATTAAAATAAATGAATTGAGAGAGTTTTTATCATTAAAGTATAGTAAGGGGGTTTGTCGATTTCGAGGGCAGACAAAGAGCCAATTAACTCGAACAATGGGGGCTTAATTGATTGGAGGGGTGGGGG
>CABFVX010001360.1:114932-170662 GCA_902151425.1 Timema shepardi | reverse complement strand
TTTAGATATAAACGCTCTGAATATGTTAAATATAGTCTTTTTTATGTATGAAGGGGTGATCTGATCGGTCAATTCCACTACTAGTGCGTATAACCCGAACGGGTAGTAAGACGCGGTGCTAACAACAATAATAATAATACATCCCTTCTGGCTATATACTGCCATACTCCTGAAAGGGTGTATGAATAAGATGTCTAAACTTTTCGTTTATACACAGTGGTAATACCCAATATTGGTAAATGCCCCATTTGAAGTAGGGATAGGTAATCCCATGATGTCCCACGTGAGTAAGATGGTTATAGGCAAGCCCCCTGATGACTTGTCTCAAAATGAATCATAATTATTCATTCATGAGGTGAGGACACACACAGGCTCTCGCGAATCAGGGTGAGCAACACCCACATGTACGGCGAAAGGTACGCGCATGCTTATTACTTTAGTTTATTGTCATTTCATTAGTATTTCCTTGACGGGAGTGTGAATGGGATGACGTCATTGCAAGACCGAGAAGTTCCAAGGTGTGTTTATATTACTCAGATATCAAAAGCTCGTGATTAAGAACATGAGTTTTAGATAACTATTTCCTTCAAATGAAGTGAATTTAAGCCGGGTCTATAGTGCGAAACCTAAAAATTAGTTGCAAAATTTAGCACGAAGTTAATATCTTTTCACACAAAAATATTATTATTATTATTATTATTTTACCTGGAACAATTTGTTCGCGAGATTCGTACGAACTAGCTAACAAATTTGTCAAGAACGCATTAGCCTGAATTTCCGCGAAACTCATAAATTTTGCACCGAGCTATTGTTATCGTGAAGTGTTCATAAAATTCTTATCTTTTGATTGAACACGTTGGCGTACAGTCTCAGAAATTAATTTGGTTCACTATGGGGCTTTTGTGATAACGGGGACCATAGGAGTGCGCAGGTTAGGCCTACTATATGAAAGATGAAAACGAAAGAATTGGTTTGAATTTTTTTAAACAGTTACAATACATTAAAAACAAGAAAAAAATCATTGTTTTATTTTACAAGATTATTCTTTGAAAAATAAACAGAAATAATAATGCCATTCGCTGGCTGAAATGTACCATTTTTTAAACTCGTTAGTAATGTAATCCTAGTCCGTATTCACAGCCGTCCTTTGTTCGAGGAATAGGAACATGAGGTGTTGTAGCAGGATTTCAAGCCTAAATTAACCACTACCCTCAGAGTATCCATCAAAGCAGTTTCTAAATTTTTTAAGATACTTCATTCTTTTGTCACTCCATTTTTTTTTCCTTTGTGGCTAATGGGGGTGCCATGGCACCCACGGCACCTCAGCTGCAGACGCCTATGACGGGGCCACGATTGTACTGTTATGTAGGCCTACTGCACATA
Source organism: Timema shepardi (assembly GCA_902151425.1). Classification (NCBI taxonomy): domain Eukaryota; kingdom Metazoa; phylum Arthropoda; class Insecta; order Phasmatodea; family Timematidae; genus Timema; species Timema shepardi. The sequence goes on along the minus strand of CABFVX010001360.1, from coordinate 169,279 downwards.
CTCAAAAACACAAAAAACAATAGAAGGCCAGAAAATGAGGTGAAACCGATTATTTATGCCCTACAGAAAATAGTATTTTATTACATTTTGTGGTGACCTGGCGGTCTAGGGGTAAGGTGGCAGACTTCTGTGCTGGCGGCCGGGGTTCAATCCTCGGTCCCGGCACAGATTTATCTGATTACCAAACCCTTCCTTCACCTCTGACAAGACATCTTGTGAATGTGGGGAATGCCAGGCCTCCACCGTGGTTCGGATTCCACGTTAAACTGTAGGTCCTCCATTTCATCTCACAATCACCCTACCATTACACATTAGCTTAAGTGCGTATAACCCGAACGGGTAGTAAGACGCGGTGCTAATAATAATAATACATTTTGTAAAAATTTAAAATGCAATTAAGGTTAGGATTTTTTAGAGTTTCATGCTGGGTCAATAAATAACTTGACCCCCACATTTTGAAGTCACATTTCACTACTGCATTATGTTATATAAAAGAGTTGGTTGTATTTGTCCCTCCAACTCTCGATGACGTATGAGTAATGTTGAGCTTAGAAAATCCTGGATTCGATCCTCGACAATGTGTCACAGCAATTTTTTCGCTCGCATAGTGGTTTTCAATCCAATCCTTTAGCGTTTGCTGAAGTATTTTTCTCAAAATTCACCCCATTCAATTTGATCTTTTCGTTTACAAGTCACAGAGAGCCTGTAGAGCGATCGCTCTTTATCGATAGTACGATTGTCGGTTTGAATCCCGGGAAAGCAATGTATATTTATATCGCACTACAGCGACACTTTTAGAAGATACGAAATAATTATAGGGTAGCCATAATTGACAAACGGTCACCACATACAGGCTATATATATATATATATATATATATATATATATATATATCTTACATCTGACTACATCTGTCTAAAGTGACAGCTGTAGAGCACATTACTTGGCGTATAAATATATGACAATAGATCTAGTAGCTTTAAGAAACATAATATAAGCGTGCATACATGTTGTACCATCTATTACGGGAATGCTTGGTACGTTTGAACGTCTATCAGTAGGTGCCAAGTGTAGACAGGAGTGAAAGGAGAAGTAATGGTTGTACCATCTATTAGGGGAATGCTTGGTACGTTTGAACGTCTGTCAGTAGGTGCCAAGTGTAGACAGGAGTGAACGGAGAAGTAATGTTGTACCATCTATTAGGGGAATGCTTGGTACGTTTGAACGTCTGTCAGTAGGTACCAAGTGTAGACAGGACTGAAAGGAGAAGTAATGGTGTACCATCTATTAGGGGAATGCTTGGTACGTTTGAACGTCTGTCAGTAGGTGCCAAGTGTAGACAGGAGTGAACGGAGAAGTAATGCATAAGAAAGGTAGATGAATCATAGCAATTTCTTCTGGGGAAGCGAGGAGGGGAGTTACATTTCAACATAATTTCCACATGCACTGACCTATGTAGAGTAGGCCTATATATCCTATAAGCCCAAAAATCAGATCAATTTTCAAAGAAAGGGCCTTTTAGAAAATACAAACATATTTTGTTGCGGCAAACATTTTAGCAGATAAATATAGGACTATTTTATAGGTATTGATAATATTTCAAAAATAACAGCGTTACATATCACATGAATTGATGTAGACATTCGTGAAACAAGATCAAGTAACTTTTCTAGCGGCTTATTAAAAGTTGGACTGTACCACATATATAAATATATATAGTTTATATGATATTATATAACTATAACTCATCTACGTTGGGGGTGTAGGTAAGTAACCGCTAGCAGAAGTTTCTTTATTGCAAACATTGGCTGGAAGTGTAGTTATAAACGTTTGATAACATTTTTAAATCTAGTATAACTAAGAACATACTTTCATTTATTTTATTTAGGCCTATTTGAGGTATTTAAAGTGCACTTTCTGAACCGATTGATTAAATCAGCAAACGAGAATTTTCTATGAGCGAGAGCGAAAGGGCTTACCAACTTTGCCGGGAATGGTATTTTCAGGATCCGTTTACATGCTACAATCGACAGGAAACCGGCGGCTTTACTTTCCCTCCGAAGGAAGTTGTGCTACGGATTTTTATCGTTCGAAGAAAATACCATCGACCCCGGTTGGATTTGAACCCACAAATATCGAGTCCTGGGGGCGAGCACTTTATAATTTTGAGGAAATATACCAGCATTTGTCTGAAGGGACATTCGGAAAATTCTTAAGAAAATGAACCTTCAAAATAAATTTACTGTAAAAAGGAAACTACTAAACATGTGATCTATTTTAGCCTGTCGTCATGTGATAGGTACTTCCTGCCAAGCTTGCACATATGATCACGACATCAGGGCAAACTGCTTGCTTAGCTACCTGCATAGGTGGGATTAGAATAACGATGACTGTTCCTCACAGAGTACTCGCTAGCTGTGCCGTATTTCAACCGACATTTTGAAGGTACAGCGGATTTACTTGACGCGGTCTTTATAGCTGCAACATTTTTGTCCACCAATGCGAATTCAATCAAAACGGAAATAGTCCCCAAACGTACGATTTCTCTTGTAGTCGATATATAAATCTCTATTTTTTGCGATTATATATATAAAGTAAAGGCAAACATGAATTAACATTGGAAATTATGAAAACACAACTCCATAATGTTATACTGTGTGTATAAACATAGTAACTAGTCTATTCTATTCATACCTCCACAATGTCATACTGTGAATACTCATTATATCTAAATTTTCTTAGAAAAACATTTCATTGTCTAAAGAATAGTGGGCACGTTAGCGGAAAATCGCTACATTTTAAGGTGATGTATTAGGATTCTTATTTCATCGCGAGACTCTTAAGTCAGCTTTGTTAACTATTAATCATGATTATTATTTTGCAAATAGCATCAGCGTTTTCAAATATGAAGATATTGTTCTAGAAGCTTATCCTAGACTCTGACGAGGTCAAGTACGTTGAACTTTAGACAAAGACCAAACCCTTACAGGTCAGGTCAATATTAACCTCAACGTATGTATATCAGGTTAAGTTAAAACAATTTTTTTATCGTATAGCATATATATATGACCGGGAGGGAAATTGCATCCAAGCTAGGCCACCTTAGGTGTAAAGTTTGTTAATGATATGTTTTTACCTGGATGACAGTTCAAAAATTATATGTTTAGGTTTTAGGTTGCAAACACTTGTAAAAGATCACTGTTTTGTTATGAATTTTAAGTGTTTAAATTACCTGTTATATTTTACATTTAAAATAAAGTAAACTTTAGTTTTATCATTATATTTCATTACTTTTAATATTTTATTTTTATCCAACTCGAAACATTTTAAGCACAATTAAAAGTACTTATTATTCGTTTTGGAATGTTATTGGTTATGTGTAATAGAGTGCATACATTATTACCTTTTAATACAGGCATCGTATTTACTTGGAAAAGAGAAAATACTTGTCATTTTTGCTTTCTCGCAATCTTATAGGTAGAGAAAGGTTGTGATCGTCAAAAAAATCGAACTCAATATTTTGATGAATCTTGACGTTTCATGACCCCCCGAATCAAAAAAAGTGGTTTTTTGACTTTCCGTCAGTCTGTCTGTCTAAACCTCCAACTAGAGCCTAAATTATTTTACCGATCGGGCTAAAATTTGGTATCTAGGGTTTTCATAGGATTGCCTCGAGATGTTTTTGGATTTGTATATCTAACCCTAAAATTGAGGATAGTTTACTGAAGGTCAAAAAAAGAAAAAGTCGATTTTCTCAAAATCGGCTCTAACGATTTCGATTCAATTTCATTTCTAAACATTTATAAATATTCCAAGCAAAATGGCTTCTCTAAATATTTGGCAAAATGACTTTAAGGGCTCCGGTCTGATGCGTAAATTATCTTTTTTTATAATATCTCCTAAACTATTTGAGATATGAAATTACTTATCGTTACAAATATGTAGGTCTATTTATAATATTTTATAAGAAGCATATTTTTTATAAAACCAATAAATTTCAAGCTATACGTAAATATATATATTTTTTTTAACTTTTAGAACACAAAAAGTAATGCGACCGCAAAAGCAAATCTAACCTGAAATGTTGATGGATTTCGAAGTCTCAAGACCCCCCAAACCCTGAAAAGTGGTCTTTGCAATGAGGTATGTATGTTTGTGTGTCTGTTTAAACTTAAAATTAAGAGCAGTTTAAGAAAGGGCAAAAAGAGAAAAAAATCTATTTTCTCAAAATCGACTCTAACGATTTTGATTAAAATTCGTATCTAGGTATTTATTAATATTATAAATAAACTGGCTATTTTAATTTTACCATGAAAATAAATTTTAGGGTACTTTACAGAAGCAGAAACTTCCGTATCTCCACAACTATTTGAGATACTAAATAACTTATCATTGCAAAATTGTAGTACTATTAAAAAAAACTTTTATATGAAATATATTTTTATAAATCCAATAGTTTCTGAGATATTGGAAAATATATTAATACAATTTTGTGAGCCTTAGTTGTAAAGAGATATTACTTAAGTTTTAACGCAATAATTCTCCAATGATATAGAGTAATTAAATTTAAGTAAGTCTCTAAAAGTTTATGTTATTTTTCCATAAACCTCTTAGGAGAAATTTTTGTACAACAATGATCTATATCCATTTTAGACTCAATAGTCAATATTTACGTTTTTTATTGGTCAAAATTTATAAATTAGGAATTTAATAGCAATGGGATGAAATGAAGATTTGCAACACCTAATAAAACGCCGAAAATTTTAACCAGGAGTTGAAATTTTAATACGAAATGTTGACCTTTGTGGACCCAACATTGATATTTTTTTATCGGCCCAAACATACAAATTAATTCTTTAAAAACAAAATTATAAAATCTAAAACCAGGCCTAAAAAACGTTTTACATAAGTATAGTGCAATTTATACTTGGGTTTGCTGGTGTATATTATTTCGTTTCACATACATTACGAGTTTTGAGTAAATATTTCCATTTTCAAACAATAGAGCGAGAAAGTCCGTGCGGAGTTCTGTACCATTTATATATAAAAAAACACATTATTTTATGATTATTTTGTCGTATTTCGAAGTATTCAACTGAATTAAATATGTTTATCCACTGCGTGGCTGCATCATTGTAAAGAAATTGTTTCCGTCATGTTCAATTACATGGTTTAAATTCGTCGGTCGCCATTTTGAAGCTATATTAGTATACCTTTTGTAAAAGTGGTGCGAATAATATTTTTTTAAAGTGGAATAAAACGATAAATAAGCTTTGTTCCCAACATCTAATAAATATGTTAATAATATTGGCCTAAATTACTGTGGTTAACTATCAAATTCAAACATAACCATACGTTTTCATTACAGTTTTCCAAAGTGAAAGATGTCATCTGTTGGCGTAGGGATATATTAGAGATTCTTTCTAGTAATTTTTTGAGCTGCCATCTAAGTAAACTAAAGTCGTGACTGTATTATAGATTATTAGCCGATCTGTTAGCACAGAGCGTTGTCCAGGCTACACCATGTCATAGGAGTCTGTCTACACGTCGTACCTGCAATGAGATGATAGTTATTACGAAGTTGTGGAGTCGGTGTGAGGCTATTAACCTAACTTAAACCTAATTTACCAAATCCTGGTGACCGTTAGGATTATTCCCCTCAAGGGAGGAAATACCCAAGGTACCAGCCGAGACTCGAACCAGGGACCCTTGGGCTCGTAGCCAGGTGCATTGACCACTACTGGGCCGGTCAAGATAAAAGTGATTCGGAGACTTCTAAAAGTGAGTTTTTTTTTGTGTACCCCTTTATTCTACCCAAGAGTGTTATCCCCAATTTACACTATGGGATAGAGATGAGGGTACAATTCAGAGTAAATGTACCCGCATTTTCGTGGTTGGGAAGTGAGAAACCACATAGGGAAACAACACTTATGTACACTTAACAGGAATTTGGCATGGCTCTACCGACGCGGGCCAAAGAGATGGTAGATTGTACCTCTCGGTCAAGGCATAGAGAAAGTATACTATGCAGTACGATTTTCATAGAATGAGCTTTTATAGCATACAATTTTTTTTCGGTCAACCCTTTTTATATTTTTAGTGTTATTTTGTAGGTAATGATAATATCTATTAAAGGTGACCGCTGTAGATTACATGACCTAACACATGAATATCTAAACTTAGATTTAGTAAATTTTTAAATGTCAGATAAAGCCTACATGCTTCAGTGGCCGAATGTTCTAAGGCGTCACTCTAGTGTTAGACTGGCCTGCTGATGACGGAAAGATCGAGGTTCGAATTCCCGGTCGAGTCTACTGGGGGTTTTCTCCCCTAAAATTGTTTCCCTTTCTCCTTCCGCGCAAATGCGGGTAGATGATATTTTAAATGTTTCCTTCCTCGTCCTTACCGCATTAGAGTAACTATCATAATATGCGTAAAGCCTGAACAGGTAATAAAACTCGGTGATAAAATAAGATAAAAGGTTTTTTCTTTGACATTTGGACTGTCTTGGTCTATGCTCACGTTGTAATAGGGAAGTTTTTTTAAAAAAACAATAAAAATAAAGTGTAAGCTCGAGTAACGAAGCAAATTACTTCAATCTTTCTTTCTGCTGTATTCAACGGTAAAGAGCACAAACCCGATGAACGAATCAGCGCGAGCCGCGGTTGAGACGAGCGGGGCGGGGCAGGGCGAGGCGGTCTCAGACAAACTCTACTCTATGGCTGGACCGACGAAACTCGCCACCGGATGTTAGTTGTCTTTTGGGGAGGAAGGAATTAATTCGGGCAGTTAGGAAACCCTTGTTTCCAGTACAATGAACTGGCTCCAAGCTCATTAGGTCAACATTCCTTTGAGCCTGGTTAGACAATGCTGCTATCGCGCTAAGAACCATGGTTTGAAACTAGCTGATCACGGGGGGAAGAATTTAACGTGGGGATGAAGGGGACACGAGAAGAGGACAGTTTTGCAGAATTTAAGGTGGGGATGAAGGTAACAGAAGAGGACAGTTTTGCAGAATTTAAGGTGGGGATGAAGGGAACAGAAGAGGACAGTGCTTTGCAGAATTTAAGGTGGGGATGAAGGGAACACGAGAAAAGGCCAGTTTTTTTGCAGTTTTTATGGCAACAATTTGGAGGGGAATAAATAAAATATCGCTTCAGTACAAACATAAAGAGTTTAATTTTCTTCACATGGTGATATCAACAGTTGTTGAATATATGTCAAGAGCATTAGATGAGAAAAGGTTGTGATTAAATTTCAGGACACCCTTGACAGATATTCAACTGTTGATATCACCACGCGAAGAAATTAAACTCCATGGTTGTTATGAAGAAATCTTGACAGCAACAAAAAGTTTTAATATAAAAAATTGCAAAAAACACTGCTCTTTTCTCGCGTTGCCTACATTCCCAGAGGAGCTACAGTCCAATTTTCGTGAATATAAGTTGTTTTTTTTGCTCCACGTCTCACTACCCTTTCGGGTCATATTCGTAAAATGTAATTACACTAATTAAGTAAGAATAAGAAAGGTGAAATTTTGTGGAAACATATTTGCATTTCTGTATAGGGCGAGCGGGAAACCATTTAAGACAAAACACCCTGAGCACACGCAATCGGGTTTCGAATCCCGATATCCCCGCCATCAGAAACCCATCCTATTCCAAGTGTTAAACCTTAGTCAACACGACCATTGAAGCGGAGGTAAAATTGTACGTGTCAGTAAAGTTACAAGGTTTACTTTCACATATTCGTACATCAAGTCATGTGATCTCTACTGCTGTCCCTCTTGATATATATTAGTACCACCCATTAAAATAATAACAATAATAGTATAGTAATTTTTTAAATCAATTTTGGACGCAAATAATGTGTCTGTATTTTCTAAAAGTTTCTTTAAACAATATTACTACTATATTTTTTTAGCGCTGCGTCCATTACTACCAGTTCGGGTTAAACGCCTACTAAAGTTTTAGCTTTTAATTTAGTTTAGTTATTTAAAGTGCACTTTCTGAATCTATTTATTATATCAGCACACGAATTATAAACTAACTTAAATCTAGGACAGACACAACACCCAGCCCCAGGACGTTAAATCATCAATGTAACAGGGAAAAATCCCGTTTCACCAACTATACATTTTTCAGCCATGCCGGGAATTATTGAACCCGGGACCCTTAGCTCAGTAGCCAAACATACTACCGACTGGGCTAAGGTGTCGGACCCTATTTTAGTCCATCGGTTTTTTCATTAAGATAGTGATTCTTCGACTAAGAAGGGTTTTAAATCTAAACTTTTCATAGGTTGTTGGACACGCTCTGGTACCCTAAGCCCTAACAATCATGTCCATTGCTAACGCTAATGAATTTATAATCGTAACGTGGGTTCACATATTTAAAAAACAAACAACAAAAAAACATTAATTTGGACCCACGGAGTTCTCATCTCCAAGACTCATTAACACGCCGGTCCTCGAACCCTGAACCCGGCCAGAGAGCTAGAAGAGTATTGACCTAGAGCGGCAAGGGTCGCGACCCCCCTTTCCACACATCTCATCAAGATCATAAGAGGAACCCAGCACCGCAGCTGCGAATGAACGGCGGAAGAGAGACAAATTCTCCTTCAATGAAGTCATCTCTTCTTCAAATTCAACTCGACCCGACTCGACTGTGTGAATTGATGGCGAGATGAATCACCGGGCAGTTTGTACATTTGCATAAACGGAGATCGCGTAGGAGAAGAGGAGAGCACACATTCTTAACTCCTACTATATTTGAATGTTTCGACGATGAGGAAGATACCCAATTATTTAGACCCACACTGGACACTATCTTGTACAGTCCAATTATCGCCGGAAAAACTTTTAAAAAAATACGATATATTTTTGGCGGTCAACTATGATAATATTTTATTATATTATTAGCTTTATTTTATATTCTAACTGACAGCTGCAGATCACGTGACATGCCGTTCGAATATGTGAAGGTATATATCTATTTTTTTACATAGTAGCTTTTTTTTAGCGGTCAGATATGGGTGTTTCTCGGGAAATTGGACTGTAAATAAACGCCACGCACTGTATCACATGATAAAATCAACACCTCTGAATTGGTGGCCACGCGGTCTAGGGCGTCAGCCTCGTCTGATTTGGCTTGCGAATGACGGGTTGGCCGGAGTTCGAAATCAGGCCGGGTGTACCAAGAGTGTTTTTCCTCTTGATCGTTTTATCTTCTCTCTCCAAACACACGAGGGTAACTTTTCTGTAAATGCCACTTTCTTTATTAATATAGTATATGACACCTGCCATAAGACGGCGTGAAAAATTCCAACAATCATTATTATGTATACAGGTTTCTGTTACAATAACATTACTATACAAATTATGTATGTGGTGGATATGACAGAAGTTGGAGTTTAGATTAAATATATCCGAATTTGAGTGATGGGCGAGGGAAAAAAACCCATAGGAAAACCGCCCTCAGTATAACAGTCTGGGTTTATAATGTCCCATTAGTCCCTTAGTAGAAATAATTTTAAAATGTTTTAACTCAAGTATTGTGTTTGTACTCCAAATTTCTTAAATTTGCTTTGTGAATACATCACTAAACGTCATAAAGAAACAACTTTCGTTGTTTTCCGGCCAGAGGAACAATAACAGTTAAAAATTTACCATAACAATTCACATAATTATTATATTCATACCCCAAACCACGCGAACATTAGCTGTCATTCTTGATAGAGTGCACCAATAACTATAAAATAATACTCGTACTAATAGTATATTAAGATGTTAACAGTTTTGACAGCGGAAAAATAAGGTCCTACTACTAGAATACTACTTCAGGTTTCTGAGAATGTTTTTAAAATCTAGAGAAATAAAATGTTCCCAAAATATGAGTTCAAAAAGATCTGAATGGGTGCCAATGTCAAATTATTTTGGCTCGCTATTATTGATTTGTATGACTTGAAATGAGATATTTTTATAAGTCTACCGATTTTAAAATAACTGAGAATATTTAACTTTATGATTACCGAGTCACACGATAGCAAGGCATAATATAAAAGCAAACTTGTTACACAGACTAGAGTAATTTTGAAACTTTTTTTTTCAAATAGTAAAAATTATGTGCATATATCCATGCAAAATAACCTGCAACCTAGCTTTATTTGATCAAATAGCTGATGATTGTGAGAGATTGAATAAATACTTTTCGGATATCGGAAAATACCATTCGAAACTTTTCATCTGGGTTAATTGTTGAGATACCAAAGAAGGTTTGTTTAAGTTACTTAGCACTAAAATTAGAAAAATGTTCATCACATTAATTTACTTAACTTATGTACAAAATATAATATAATCTAGTATCAGGATTTATATAAAATATTATTAGAGAAATATTAGAGTTCAACAATATTTAAAACGCGTCTTCAATATAAAAAATTAAAAGTTGAAGTGTTTTTTTTATCTTTTGAATTTCATTATTTACAAGCAAGTCCTTTCAAATTGCATTATTTACAAGCAAGTACATTCAATAATAAATGTAGATAGCAGTGTGTTATTCATCATATTCATACAGTTTCCCGCCACTGGCACTTTAATGACTACAGTAATGTTTAATCAAACATGTTTTTAAAGAATGCAGTCGGATGGAGTATTTAATATTAATATTGTTAATTATTTGTACCTGACAACAAGCCGCATGTCTGAGTGGTGAATCTCCTCCTTCCTGTCGAAGTCTTGCTCGTTCCACCCTTGCCAAAGTGGGAGAGTCCAACAATGAAGGAGTAGCACTCCCAGGGGTGAGATATCCCCCGTCTACCACCAACATAATTCCCAACTATGAACGCACGCACAGTCACCTTAAAAAGCTTATCACACGTGCACCTCACCGCACCGCACCAATTGCACTGAGACTGTTGAATACATGTGTTGCCGCCACGAGTGTGCGCGCGCTCCGGCGGCCGTTGTGTGAACTACAGGGATAGACGAGAGCAGAAATCAGCTGATAGATATTAGTCAGCTGAGGGAAGTTCAACTGACCGTATTGTTGAGGAATTGCGCATGCGCTTAGAGTAATTACGCAAGAGAAAAGAGGGCGCATTTTACCCTAAATGAGTCACAACAAAAAATATGTACTTCTAATTTTTCTTTTTGGTTATTTTGGATAAACTGGGTTTCCTCTTTGATAGAAAACATGTGTTTCTGGATTTTTATTTAAAAATATTTCATTTTATAAAGCTAAAATAAAGTCAATTTGTTTGTTTAGAATGGACAAGGGTGTATAAAGCTAGTTTTTCTAGGAGGCAGGGGTGTCCTCGCTAAAAAAAACTACTAAACTTAAGCCAATAACAACTTATATATATTTATAGATTCCATAAAATTCCGAGTACCGTTTGGACACCTAACCTTAGAACCAATTTAAAAGTATTAAAAATATAAATGTTAACCACACTAATTTGAATATAAATTAGCTCACCTGCCATGTAGTTTTCTACTATACTCTAATTTACACATCAACGCTATTTTTGTGTTGTATTTTGTCAACAGTATACTACAGATATTTTTAGGTAGGGCTAATTAAACCACATTTTTAACCTATGCAAAAGGTAAAGACAACTGTGGTGTTTAAAGACAATTGAGAACCAATTAACACACTTTGTTGGGGCTACTCTTGCTGTAGACTAGACTGCCGATGATAGGGAGATCGAGGTTCGAGTCTTGGTCAGATATGACTTAGAGTGGTTTTTCCAATCTGGTTTTCTACTATACCTCCACACAAATGTGGGAACACTATATATAACTATAGCCTTCCTTTTTATAGAACCCCTAGTATAATTAGTAACTAGGCGTATAAACTAGAACGGGTAGTAAGATGCGGTGCTTAAAAAAAAAAGCTAAGCTACAATCTGAATGAGTTTTAATTCTCAAGTTCTTTAAATACTATCTAAAATTAGGCATTTTTTTATTTTTATGTTAATTTTTGTATACAGTAAAAATTAATCAAACATGTTTAAAAATATAAATTTTATCAGGATGAAGCTTAAATAAATATTTAAAATAAAGTTGGGTTTAAGATGGCCCCACCCCGCCCTTAAGTTAAACCTGGGACAAAATACAATATAAAATAAATTTTGGTTCATATCAACCAATTTTTTTTGTTTGCCTCTCTAGTGTTTTTTTTAAATTAGTAGGCATTTTAATTTGAACTTTATATTTTTCTAGTAAAATGCTTATTGTATAAATCTACCAATTCTTTAAGTGTAACTTATGTTTTGCTAACTTTTAACTCAAACATAATTCATAATTTTTCTAAAAAATTGTAAGCAAGAGATTATACATTAATCATATATGGGAGAATTAAGTTAGGGCCTAAGGCCTATATCTAGTTTGCCTAAAATTGACCTCTTATCACTAGAACTTTGACCAAAGTTGAAATTTGGAAATCCATAAACAAAATAATGAATTTTCAATACCTAAGTTTTGAGTTAAACAGATAAGCCATATAACATACTCAAAAAACTTTGTTATATTATTTAGCTGTTTGGTTTTGTTATTATACTCACTGGTTGATAGATGAAATATTGTTTATGAGTGTAGGCCTACTTAGGTCTATATAGTTCTATAACAAAGTTAATAAATGTTGCAAATTATAAGTTTATTAACAATACAAGACTATACACATATTAATTTAATTATAGCTATTTAAAACTGGTTGTAATAAAAACAAACTAAAGTTGTCATTGCAGAGTGGCCGAAACTAAACTTGGATAATTTCTAACGGCCGAGAAGGTAGTAGGCATTAGGTGAAAGCAGAGCAGTTCCTAGAGGCACCAGCTGATATGAGTAGTTCTAAAACACAAACACACACATAAAAAACACGCTATGCTTTATAAGATTGTAAGAAACATATTTTTCTTTGTTATTCAACATGACCAAAACATTTTATTATTAAAAACATCAACACTAAGAATATGGATATTTACCAATATTAAGACAATTAATCATCTTTATTATCTTTTCCAAAGTAATTTAACTATGGTGTTTTAAAATAAATGAGTTAAATTTGAAGGGGGAGGGGGGTAAATCATAAACCAGGTGAATTCTACAACTTCCAGACCTCACAGGCAAGAGTTTCCTCCTAACCTCCCTGTCCCCCTAAAAAAAAGTTCTTCCCTTGATCCACCCCTGACTACTATAGTAATATGTTAGTAATAATAATAGTAGATTATTAAGTATTGTAAGTTGAACACTTACAGTAAGGTTGGCATTAGAAGGTGGGAAGTAATACAATAACCTCTTCTTACGCTGAAAATTACAATGGGAAGGCAATATTAACTTCACAAGAACATTAAGGCCTACTTGCGAATAAATGCATGCACAAAAACACTCAACATTTCCACATTTTTAATATCGGTGATAAGCTCATTCATTGCCTTTATTAGTCCCTTGCGTCGGTGACCTGGCGGTCTAGGGGTAAGGTGTCAGACTTCTGTGCTGGCGGCCGGGGTTCAATCCTCGGTCGCGGCAAAGATTTTGGAATGCCAGGCCTCCACCGTGGTTCGGATTCCACGTTAAACTGTAGGTCCTCCATTTCATCTCACAATCACCCTACCATTACAACTTAGCGTAAGTGAGTATAACCCGAACGGGTAGTAAGGCTAGTAATAATAATAATAATAATAATTAGTCCCTTGCATTTTACCTACCTCCTAAAACAACTTTAGTTATAAATTAGGATCCTCTCATGTTGATGAATAAAAGAAGAACAATGTTTCAAGTGACTCACCACTATTTTTATTGATTACAATAAAATGTGTAAACATGTGTTATAATTAGTAAGCCTCTATTTGTTCTTTTAAATTTTCCATGATATAGAACATGTTTGATTGATAATGAGTTAAGATGGTCTTAGTAATGAGTAATGAGAAATTTATTAGTCAATTCAACAACACCAATCTTAACCTACCAAAAAAATTTCCTCAGCCATGCATTCAGTTTCATTACAACATCAAAATGGAATAATATCAACATCTTTGAGACCAGGGTAAATATGCTCATCATACATATTCTTTCTTTTCATATTAATAAATAAATCCTTACTTTAACTTGTTTACATTAACAAATTAAACTTTTTTTACTTCATCGCTAACTTACAGGCAGAGAAAGTATTGCGAGTGTAAAAAAAAACTGAACTCAAGATTTTGATGAATTTCGACATTTTATGACCCCCGAAAGAAAAAGTGGTTTTTAAATTTCCGCCTGTGTGTACCTCGGACTAGAGCCTAAACTATTCTATCGATTGGGCTAAAACTTGGTATCTAGGATTTTCATTGGGTTTCGCTGAGGGTTTTTTTGGAATTAGATATCTAACCCTAAAATTAAGGGTAGTTTAGTGAAGGGCAAAAAGAGACAAATCAATTTTCTCAAAATTGGCTCTAACGATTCAGATTAAATTTTATTTCTAAGCATTGATAAATATTATAGACAAAATGGCTACTCTCATTTTTTCGGCAAAATAACTTTAAGGGTTCCAGTCTGATACGGAAATTCTCATTTCTGATAACATCTCAAAAACTATTTGAGATATGAATTTTCTTATCATTAAAAATATGTAGGTCTATTTATGATACAAATATTTGATTTGAAACATATTTATTATAAAACCAATAATTTTAAAACTTAACGCAAATATACATATTTTTAAACTTTTTTAACATTAAAAAAGTTTAAGTATTGTGATCGTAAAAAAAAATCTAACCCGAAACGTTGGTGGATCTCTACGATGAATGACCCTATGACCCCTAAAAAGTGGTTTTTGCAATGTCATCTGTCTGTGTGTTAGGTGTCTGTTTAACCCTAAAATTAAGTGTAGTTTAATAAAGGGTGAAAAAAGAAAAAATCCATTTCTCATAATTGGCTCTAACAATTTTGATTAAAATTCGTATCTTGATTCAGATTATAAATAAAATTGCCATTTTCATTTTTCTATGAAAATGACTTTTAGGGTACTTTACAGAAGCGGAAATTTCCTTATCTCCGCAACTATTTAAGATACAAAACTTTTATTTGAAATATATATTTATAAAACCAATAGTTTCGGAAGGATTAGCAAAAATATTGATACAGTTTTGTGAGCTTAAGTCATACAGAGATACTACTTAAGTTTTAACGCAATAATTCTCTAATTCCATAGAGTAAGTAGTTAAGTAAGTCTCTCAAAAAGTTTATATTCTCTTTCCTTTGACCTCTTAGGAGAAATGTTTGTACATAAATTATCTATTTCTATAATTTTTGACTCAATAGTCAATATTTACCCTTTTATTGGTCTAAATTTATAAATGAGGAATATAGTAAAAATGCGATAACCATAAGATGTGCAACCCCTGATAAAAAGTTAACAGTTTTAACTGGAAGTCAACATTTAAATACCAATTATTGATCCTGGTGCACCCAATATTGCTTTTTTTCGGTCCAAATATACTAGTGAGGACTTTAATTCTTTAAAAAGAATATCATAAAATTTTAATCCGGGAGTCAAAAAATGTTTAGCGTAAGTATAACACAATTTTTGCTCGGGTTTGCTAGTGTATATTATTTCATTTCACATATATCACGAGTTTTGAGTAAAAATCTCCATTTTTAAACTATGGATTGAGAAAGTCCATACAGAATTCTGTACCATTTATTTTATATTTTTTATACCACTCCATTGTTATATAGGCTATTTGATGCATTGTGTTTCTAATGATTTGTTTTGATATGTCTTAAAGATAAGAAATAATAAGTAAATCAATCCTTACTATTAAACTATATAGTTTTTAAATTACCTATACATACAAACAATATAATATTAACTTATTTACACACCCGCCTCGGTGGCGTAGTTGGCTAACGTGCTTGTTGTTTTGAGCTGCTCGACTGCTGAGGACGGGGAGATTGAGGTTCGAATCTTGGTCGGGTGAACTGTGGGTGGTTTTTCCTAAATGGTTTTCCATTCTCCCTCCAGGCAAATGCGGGTTCACTTCCTCTAATTGAACCTTCCCAATTCCTAATCCATTAGCGTAATTAGTACTTAAAGTGTATAATAATAATTATAAACTTATTTACTCTTAAAATATCTTACATTTCCTTTTGTCTTGATTGATTCTCTAAATTATAATATATCATCTTTACTTTTCAATAATCTATTCTTTGTCTATTGATCTGTTACAATAGATTTCTGCTAATTTTATTGGTCTTCGAATGAGGTCTGAATATTCAAAAAATATGTTTCTAGTGTTGTAAATTTCTCATTACTAAGACTAAGACTATCTCAACTTATGAGTTTTAATTATAATTTTAATATGTTTATTTTATCAACAAGTGTTGTTTTACCTACATGTTATGTTCTCTGTTATTGTACAATATTCAAAAATGTCACTACTGTAAATAACATTTAATTCACTAGAACAAGATTCAAATTCAAATCTATTTCAACAAGACTTGATTAATTTCTCTAAATAATATATTATGTATATCCCCTTACTAAAATTTAAATGTTAAAAAAAAAGAGAAAAAAAAGAAGACTTAATCTAGTTTCAATAAGTCACCAATAGTAAATGTACAATACAAAATTAATAGTACATTATTTAGAAGTATAGTTGGGTTGAATCACTATTTTAAAAAATCTGATTCTCCAATTTACCTTTGAATCCTTAATCTTGGAAAAAAATATGAATATAAGATGAAATATAATAAAATAAGAATAGAAAATACAAATAGTAACTAAAATAATGTTAACATTCGTTATTATAATTCAACATTATAACATTCAAACATTCATTTCTGGGGCCTGGTTGTTGAATTTATCATATAATTATTATAATTTATTATGAACCACCAATAAGCAGTATTAAAGCTCTAAAACAAGTTTATCTTGAGAAATGGCAAAATATTTTTTTTCAAGGATTCGAGTATTGAATTCAAAATTTTATTGAATACTCGAATCTCGAATATCCTTAAGGTTTAGAGGGATTCAAAGGATTTGAGGGCCCATCCCTATTTTGAAGTAAGAACTACTGAAATGAATAATTTAGTTAATCAATTTTAGTCATCAATATTATTATGTGTACTTTCAAAATGAACATGTATTAACACACCAACAAGGGTATTCAATACATCCGCTTTAAATTGGTCATTCTTTTCTCTTTCGCCTAAATATTACTCTATTCCGTTGTTTTATCAATAAAAATTTATTATAAGCTAATAACATCTTTTACAAAAAGTTACAGTATTACATTACTCTATGAGGCATTTATCTTTATAATGTCTATTAAAGGCCTTAACCCAAATTTCACAAAATTAGTACGCCACATTTTGGAGAATATTAAGGATAAATAACTGAAATTGGGATTTTATTTTGTTATATTCCAAAACTTGTTTTCAAATTTTCATACTCATTTACTTGTATAACACCTTAAACAGATATTTAAAAAAAAAATTAGGTGAGTAAAAATTCCCCTAAGCATTTTAGCATCACGATTATATTTTAATATCTCTTAAAATTATGTATGAAAGAATTAACTACACTTAATTCTTTAAATTTATTTTAACATTATTTTATAACGATACTAATGTGGATTATCAGTTTTAATTTTTTTTTATCAATTATATTAAAAATGGTTTGTTAATTTTTAAACTAGTTTATAATATTACTAAATGTGAAAATGAAGCTCAACTGCTGAAGAGTGGCTTTGAATTTTACTACTTGTACTTTTTTTTTCAAATAAATCTTAATAAAGGGATAAGTTTAAATATCTTTAAATTAAATACAAATAGAAATTGAATAATCAAAAGCTACTAAACCATAAAATGAAAACATATAGACAATACATGACATGTATTTTGTTCACATTTAATTGGTGTATAGCAACTTACCAGGTTAGATGGTGCAGCCATAACAGTAATAATAAAAACAAGTGTTATAAAAAGGACAAGCAAACGCATGTTGCTGTGTAGTGAATAGTAGTTGTACCAAGGAACTAAAATGAATTCAATTGGATTTTTGTTTTTATAGGGCGTAATATGACAAGGCAGATACACACGGTATGATATTGGAACAGTTGGGCTAATATTCATATTGAAGACGCTAGCAGATGTAGTAAATGTTTACATAACATAAATAATTATTTATTAGTTGATAAGAAAACACACTCTACTGTGCATAATATAGCATTGCACTCTCAAGAATATTTTAATAAACAATAAAGGGGGAATGACAGTATAATATGCTAGGTTGACAAACGCTTATTTATACATGAGGAAGTGCACATAAGAAACATTTTATGTAAACATATTTAAATAAATAAATATTGAGAATTATAAGCTTCCAAAGATTTAAAAAAATATTGATATAAATTTTGAGCACCTATATAGTCTACATAAAGTACTTTATTAAAATGGCCTGAAGGAATTTTGTATGCATCAAGCACCAAAGATGTCAATGAATTATTCAGTTTAGTACCACAGCAACCAACTTAAAGCCAGTCTGGTTGAAATTTGGTTGGTACAGGAGACTTCTGGCACATAGCTATGTTAGCACAACCACTTGTGTGGTTCAGTTTAATAGAGGAATTACATCCTTTCTTAACTTCCACTCAATATACCAGAAAGATTTGGTTGTCTGTTGTCTCGTAGCTTACATTACAACTCTCCTTTAATTTTCCACACTCCATTAGTTACCAGAACGATTCAAGGGTAGTCCCTTTATTTCTTTTATCTTTCAACTAAGTTTAAATATACACTAACATTTACAATTTTGTGGGCAGTTTGCTAAGCGAGACTCGCTTTTGTTGAAAGCATGTACACATACACATTCAAAACACTGTATGGTCTGTTAAGAAATGATAGAATTGTGCGAATAGGTACAAACATCTTGTTTTTAGTCAAACTAGATACAAAGTATAAAATACTGCTGTAGTTTGCCTCATACTGGACAAAGGAATGTGTTGCAGGCATGTGTCACGCCAGGAGGATTAAATGTTTCATCCTGCATTGTGTCCTCAACCCATATAATACCCATATAACCCAATTAATAAATCAAATAAAACATATTTCTGAAATGCTAAATTTTAGTTACATCCAATCAATGTTGGGGGATCAAAAGCGGGCTTCCTATAAAAATTGGGATTTATGTGGGTCCCATTTCGACAGGTTGTACACAACTTCCCACCCACTGTTTTTTTTATGCTAGTGGGGATTCTTCCCCCCTCCCGATTCAATACTCAATACCAGGGTAGAATCTGAGCACATTGTTCTCCCCAAATAAACACAACCCCCTATTGGCTTGCATACTTGCTGTTTAGTGTTTTGGGCATGTAATAAGGATGGAAAAGGAGAGGATGCCAAAGAGAATGAAATAAATGAAGTATGTAGGAAAAAGATTTACAAGGGGAACCAAGAAAAAGATGGGAGGGGCAGATAATAGAAAATGTGCAAATGAAAGGAAAATGGAAGTGATTAAAGGACTAGTAGTGGAAAAATAGAAGATGGAGGCACTTTAAAAAACCGACTCGGTGACAGGTTGGAAACAGTTGACAATGATGATGACTTGCTGTTTAACACACAATTCTTAGTTTACCTCCTATTTAAACCTCCATTCTTTATCATTTCAACATCACCACACCCCTAAAACCAACTATAAACTACCCGGAAAGGTATAAAATCCATCCTCCACAACTATTGAGGCTCTTGTTACAACACTTTAAGCACATAATTAGTTCAGCAACCACATAAAGATTACCCCCTATACACTAAACAAAGGCTACTTGCAACTGTGTAATGAGAATTCCCTTTACTCTCACCTATTACTGCCTCATGTAATCACTGTTGATGTGTGTTGTCTTGTCATTGGAGAGTTTCAAGTGGACTAAAATATATCAATTAAATTGGGAAGAAATATTTTTTTCAGAAATAAAATGAAATAAACCAATCGGTTTATAAATATCTTCAAATTTATTAATAAATTTACATCAAATTGTTATCACTTTTTGACAATAGCTTTTGCACAACATAAGCATTCAACCAAAACTTACCTAACAAAATGGCAGAAAAATTAACAATATATGGCAAAACATTAGTTATGAAATTAAGTGCATATTATCTAAATACAGTTTTCACTAGTTCAGTAATGGTAACACAAGTCAAACTCTTCAAAAAGCTGCCCCCTTTTACCCAATACAGGGCCATTCCTAGGCTAAGAATCACTAAATTAATCACTAAATTGCAATGAATCATATGAAAGTAACATTGATTGTGATTTAAGATTTAATTTGTAAGCAGGCAAAATATATCATATCTAACTAGTGTCTGGAAAGCAATTAGCAGTTTACCTGTAATTTATTACCTAAAATGCATTTTATAATTTAGTTTCTATGCAAACATCAAACATTTTTCGATAGACATAAATGAGCTGAAAAACAAAAACACTAGACAGCAGATTTTAACAGGTAATGCTTAATGGACTACATAACTAATGCTATAAGCTAAAATACAATAACTTTGTGCTTAACAAACACAACACTCTTAATTCTGTCTTTGACTATATATCAATTTTTCACTTTATTTGAAGTAAAAATATTACTAGTTATATAGTACTTTAATAAGTGTGATTTCATCACACCTAGAATTGACCCTGTTTCAATGCCAATATTTTCAAAGGGGATGTCAATATGTTTGTAATATCATTTCCATGTCTTTTATGAGATAATTTTTTAGAAACAATTATAGTTTAATTTATATTTAATTGTTTTATTCTATTTCTTTAAGAGAAAATATAAAGTACTTAAAAATTCTTGCTCCCACACTTTTTATTAAGGTGAAAAATAAATAGTGTAATAATCTATTATTTATTTATATATTATTTGATGCCATTTTATTTTAACATTATTTGTTACCATGCTGATAGACTTTTTTTTTTATAAACATGGTACTATTATTGTTAATGAATGACCTAGAACAACTCAGGAACAAGTTTACCGTCAATATAATGTCCCTTCTTCACTATTTTGGAATGGACACAATGTAATTCCTTCTCTTAAGCAGACCACAATTATTTTGAGACACTTGTGAATACATTACACCAAAAACTGTACAATAAGTTGAAGCAACTTACAAAAACCATACCTTAAACTGTACACATCACATAAATAATGAGTCATTATCAAAGCCAACCTCTCATTATGTTTGATGCAACCAAAAAGTCACATAAAAATTACAAGTTAAAAATATTCTACAGTTAAAGGCCGGTCTTATGACTACCGGATACATATTGATATTGGGAGGTTAAAGTTATCGATCAGATAAAGGTTACCAGACACTTTAATATTTTACGCGTATTATGAACTGAATTTATGTGCCGGATAACTATATGTAGGATGAATATCTGTTTACGCAGAAAACGCAAGGTTGGTACTGTTTTTACTGGTATGTGCATGCGTATAAACCCTGCTGCTACCGCTACAACCTAGCTAGTGGCGACAACACCCAACATTTGTTAAATAATGACGGCTAAACTAGTGCGAGGAAACAGATAACGTCACGTGGGTGCAGAAGCTAAGTTCTCTTGCAAGTACTAATTTCGGTGTCACCAAAATTTCGTCAATAGTTTGGTACAACGTTTACAAAATTTAATATATTGTACTCACAATAATTTATTCTCATTTAACTATAGCTCTACAAATAGCTTGTCACTTTTTATAAAAGTGTGAATTAAATGTTCTAACTTTATATATAGTTAGATCCTGTGCTTACTAAACACGCAAACCAATATTTCAACCTAACACAGATTCTGCTAGGTGAAACCTCATGAAAAACAATGCATCACTATGGCAACGCCAATTTTAACTTTCAGATAAAAGTTGTCAGGTACTTAAACCTCCCGATAAAAATGTTATGGATAAATACATTTTATCTGGCGGATAAATGCTGTTTGGCGGTCATAAGACACAATTTTAACTTATCAACCAGATAAAAATATTTAAAGGCCAGATTGATTAAGACCGGCCCTAACAATAACAAAGCACTTGAATAAACAGCAAGAAAAGTAACAAATATTGTAGTCAGTTTATAAGCGAGACATCACTCATTTTGTGCTCAAAGTTTTAACTTTCAATTTGGACTATCTGCATAGTCATAGTAGAAGAGTAGGGAGCGTGGGAAACCAATGGAAGATAACCACCCACAGCAGGATTTGAACCCCAATGTTCCTTTCGCTGGCAGTCCAGTCTATTATGAGAGTGGCACATTAGACCACGCAACCACTCATATAGGTCTCATATAATTATTTATCAGATGTATATATTTGTGGCATTATCAGCAAAAAAAAATATTTAAAAAAAATAATATTGCCTTAAAACAATCAATATAACTTTCATGCCTGACAGTAATAAGTGATAACCTATCAGTGTTTCTCAATCTCTTACCCAATAGCTGACCACTTGATAAGCACTAAATGCACACGTGGACCACCCACCTTAATATACTACCTCCTGGCTACTTGTCAAAGCAGGAATTTTTTGAATTAAAGTCTTTATCAAGCATTAAGGAGAGCATATTTATACATACATTTGTTTTCAAACCTAGAAATGATACCTAAATCTATTGTCAAGTCATATGATCTGTCACTTATGAAAGTCAGCTCTTCCCTGGGCTGAAATTGTAGAACAAAGTATAGTTGACTTAGCAAAGTAAGCCTGTCAATATATTAGGTGTACTTTCTTTTATTAAAAAATTATTGCAACTACGAAAATTTCAACCTCTTAGATCCTGGTTAACCTTTAAGTTGTATGAGTCCCATAGTCTGAAAACAATTCTGCCTGTCCTTTAAATGTTTTTTTGATTATGATTAAAGTCATCAAATAAAGAGTAATTTAACATTGGATAGTTTCCAAAAATTGACATAATATCTGAGAAGTCTTTAAATGAAGATTATTTGAGGTTAGATTATTGCTTACTTATTTTGAAAACTATAATAGACTATTTGAGAAAGCAGATATGATTGTGTACATAGCATTTATTTTGTGCGAACTACCTGGAAAATTGTCACAAACCATAGTTTGAAAAAAACTGCATTAGATAAATCATTGATATGGTTGGGAACATATATATGATTAGACATGATTTATATTAAGTTTTTAATCAATAAAATCCTTAAATGGAGATGATCATAGACAATTTTTTTATTATTTACCCACCTCGGTGGCGTAGTTAGCTAACATGCAAGTTTAGTGTTGAGCTAGATTGCCGAGGACAGGGAGATCAAAGTTCAAATCTCGTTTGGGTGAACTGGGAGGGGTGAGGGGGTGTTCCTAAATGGTTTTCCATTCTCCTTCCACACAAATGCAGGTTCACTTCCTCTATATTCAACCTCAGATTTCCTAACCCATCAAAATAATTAGTACTTAAGCGTATAACCCGAACGGGTAGTAAGACATAGTGCTAAGTATTATTATTACTAATGTTATTTATTTTTGAATAATGTTATCATACTCTCTTTACTTTTGCATGAAACTAAAGCCACTCATTTTTGTAAAGTGTTTACTAATTGCATGTTATTTAAAACTAAAGATAGGAAATAATAAACTTAGACCTTAACATACTCACACTTAAGAAATAAAAGTCTTAGGTTAAAAAAATGGCCAGTGATTGTTATACATTTAGACTAGTTTTTAATCTCTGTCATGAATTCATGAATCCTTTGTTTGTTGTGAGCAAGCTTACTCGAAAGGTTTAACTATGGCTTAACTTATAGTAAGGATCTTCGATGACAAATACCAAAATGATGGCGCTCCTGTGTGCGCTACACAAAATATTGACATAAATACCATCATATGCGACCGGCGGTTGTATTGGGTACAGTTCCTCACCACTAGCTAGCCACATTTCATAAAGCGTTTGTTGAGCGGAGAGGCTGCAGTACATTTTGTATTTGGGGAGGGAGCGGGTAGTTAAGTTGACTGCACAGCCTACATTTAGTCATGTTTAATTATGGTTATAAGTTGTGTGTGTGTTCATACACACACACACATACATATAGCAAAATGTTTCTTTTTTAGATTCAACGTACTTGATACTTTCAATAGCTTAATGTGGCCCTCCGCTCAGTAAATTTGGGATCCCCTGGCTTATAGTATAGTACTATAGTACCTTAGTGTAGTCCTATTACCTAACACGGTAAGCAGTGTACATTTCAGAGAGCTACACCAGCTTAACTAATCTAGAATATTAATAAAACAACTAATTACACAAAATTGTACCAAAACTAAACTCTTTGACATGTGTTTAAATATGAAAGAATAAGTAAATGAGTGGTTGACAGTAACAATGGTCTTCCTTACACAAACTTAACAATGGTAAACAAAGTTTTTAATACTTAATACAAATAAATATAATACACAATAATATATTAATAACACATTTGACTAGAATGATGGTTGTTAATGAAGCAATCTTCATCAAAGTAAATGTATTTTTGTGTTGAAGGGAGGTGAAGTTGTTTTAAGTATAATGTTTAATGTTTTTATCTTGTGCGCAACTCTTAAATTATTGAAAACATAAGCTTGGGTGTATGGGGGCCACCTTGGTAAGTGAGAAATTACTGCGCAGATGTAATATTTAATTAATGCAATATTTAATTCTATGATGTGTTATTTCAAAACATGGTTCACGTCAAAATAAAGTTGTAAGATTCCAACAAGGCCCTTTTTCCTCAACAACTTTATAGTTGAGTTTTATTAATAGAAGGAAATGTGTGAAAATATGACATTAACTCATTTTAAACAACTTTTCAAGCATATTTGCTGCACTATTAACTCAGGTTTGATGAAAAAGGTCTCTATCTTTAGCCTTCCTTTAACAAATACAGTATTTATTTTATCCGCTCACAACAGAAAATCCTAAGATATTTGATAATTAGCAGTGAGCTTTCCTCTTCACTATCAGGGTGGCCACACAAACTCAAATAAAATTTCAGCATAGTTCCCAGTTTTTCTGGAGTTTTTCTCTCTTCACTTTGTTGTTTTTAAAAAGCATCTAATTCAAAGGTGTAGCTGGGAAATTTATTTCTAAGCTTTGTGGTTCTGACATTTCAGAATAAACTCATGAAAGGCATTCGTGTCATTCTTTTTTTAAAATCAACTTTAATTCTATGGAAATTTCTCTTTGGTTACATCTTGGTTGGATGCTCGTGGGCACAGGGGTTAATAAAGCATCATGCCAACAGTACCGGCGCTCACAACAAGTATTATAGGTTACTAAGAGTGCCTCTTGATTGTAATCCTGCTCATGCCAATAGTCATTAGAAAAATAAAAGTGCAAACATGTTTGGATTTGTTCATGGAGTCAATACTATCCTTGCGTTTATGACTACTCATGTGGTTGTTAAGGACTATTCAAACAATGGTCTTGGGCATAATAACCATCGGTGGTTAGAAAATCCTTTAACGTACATTTTTTAAACTCTGGATCAGAAAGCAGTAATTCCCCTTGTGCTGTGAGCACAGCCACGAGTAGAAACTAAAGATGTTAAACAGAGGTTTGTAAACAATTTTTACCCACACAAACCTGTTGCAGCTTGCAGTGGAAACACAACCAAGATGTCTTCTAGAGACCTTTTAATTCACTAGTCATGACATGTTGGAAGTCATATTAATTCAAGAAATATCTTATAGTATAAGTGAATTTTTTGGAAATTTGTTTATACAAAAAAAAAAGATCAATATCTCTACAAAATAAACACAAAAACAAATATGCATTTCTTAACAGAATAGCAAATTGATACCAGGACCTTATCCTTAATAATTAGCCTTTTTATTGGAAAAAAACAAGACTTGTGTTCTTTCCTTAATGACTAAAAATGAAAATTCAGCTATGATTTATATTTTATAATAATGTGACTCAATTTAACAATTATAAATTGCACAATTATTTGAAACTATAGAATAGGTAAATGTATGATTCACTACAGACATATTAAAAAAAGTCACAAAATTAAAATTGTATTGTTAAGGTATAAAATGCACTTGTGAGCCACAAATACGGGTAGCACACTGCCATAATGTAGTTTTATAATACTTCCCCAAAACTCGAGATTGTCCTGCTAAAATGTTTTGGGCTGATAGAAAAGTTAGTATATAATAATACAAATTTTAAGAGTTTATTTCTTAATGCACCCTGTAATTCATCTTTAAATGATTGTTTCAATTGCAAATAACATATGATTTATGGTAAAAAAAATTTTATTTAAAATAATGAATTTATTGAATTAATTATTTATTATTAGGGAGCAGATTTTGCCTATTTGCCTTTACTTTTCCTAGCTCATAATACATGCAATTGAACCATACATGCATTTCATATTATTACAAAAACAATATATTAATTTTATAGTGGCTATAATTTCCTAGCATTTGTTTGTGCTTATTTTATGAATAAGAACATTTTTTTCCCCCTAAAGTTTTTTTTAAACAGCATGCATTGCCTGAGAAAAGTTTAATCTCTTCAATAATGGTAAATTTTGTCCCTTGACATCGTATGAAGTAGAATTAAACTTTTCAAATTATAAAAACAATAGATATAATATCACTAATGAAAATCTATAAAAGTATCTAGTGATTAACAGCAATGTGAATTACCTGTAAACCCACTTCGATGGCTGCATGGTCAAATGCGCTACTCTCAAAATAGATTAGCCTGCCAATGACGGGGAAATCAGAGTTCGAATCCTGGTCAGGTGTACAGAGGGTGATTTTATCCTAAATGGTTTCCCACTCATCTTCCATGCAAATGTGTATACACTTCCTCTAAATTGAACATTCTTCATCTGCTAACACATTAGTGTACTTGGTATCGTATTATTCAAACAGGTAGTCTTGTAATAGGAAATAAAAATAAATGGCTGTAGGTAATAGCTTGTAGTAATATCAATTTTACAATGTTATTATTAGCACAGCATCTTCCTACCCGTTCGGATTATACGCACGTACGCTAATGTGTAATGGTAGGGTGATTGTGAGATGAAATGGAGGACCTACAGTTTAACGTGGAATCCGAACCACGGTGGAGACCTGGCATTCCTCACATTCACAAGATGTCTTGTCAGAGGTGAAGGAAGGGTTTGGTAATCAGATAAATTTATGTCGGGACCGGGGATTGAACCCCGGCAATTTTACAATGCTTATTTATTGTGTGCTTGTTTATTCCTGTGTCTGTTGGGTGCCTAAAACCTATACCTTTAATTCCTATTTCAAACATTTTTGGTGCCTAAGAATCCGCTCCCTAGTCATTACTATACTTAACTCTTTAAAGAAAACCTCATTTCACTTTAAGAGGTGCATTTTGTTATAAATGGAAGAAGGTAATAAATAAAAGGAACATACATAATATGAGTTTTACAGTGGAAAGAAGAACACAGTTCACACTTAACATCGCTATCACCAGACAGAGGTAATGGCTGTCTCTATAAGAAGATAGACTACTGCCACTCAATCCCCCGACCTAAATTTCTTTCTATCAGAACTTATCAGTAGGGGGTGGGGGTGGGGGGATGAGAAAAGGGAAATTGGTAAAGAATGATAAGACAGGCAAATAATAACATGTAAAAGGAACGATTAACATAAAGGTCAAATTATTTGATGGAATCATTTTTCACAATTATTTTATCTGAAATCTTGCCCCTAGTTGATACGGAGAAAAGTTACATTTGTGGCAAGCATTACAGACTGCAAGTCATAAAGCTATTTTATTAATTACAATTCCTCATAGAAAACACAAAGAAATCATGGCACTTTGTAACAGTACAAAGACCCTGTTGTAACAATTGATGTGGATTATCGAAGCGCTGATAAAATGAATGACATGACAGGAAGTAAATAAATCATAATGAATATTCAATACATATGCTTGTCTCTCACATATCAAGTTCTACAGAAGCCCTATGACTTCTTTGTTGCTGACAGACAGCTCACAGCTGACAGCTGATGGCTTTAAAAAGTTAAAAGACCAAATTATGTATCCCTACGCTGAACCATATGATCTGCAAAAACATGTGTTTAGCAGCTGTCACATCTTACAGTCAAAATTTATGTATATACCTAAATGTTGACTGTCAGAAGTCAGCTGTGAGTTGTCAGTCAGTACCAAAGAAGCCATGGGGCTACTATAGGTACACCCACTTCATGGGAACATGTATTATGTACTATATTTAAAATCATCATTTTATATGGGCTTTGTATTGTTACAGGGCCTTTGCTATGCAAAGTAGAAATTGCATCTAATTCATGTCTTTTCACACAAATGTCTTACAATTAACATAATAGATGCATATTTGTAATCATATTTATCTGGCACTAACAATGATGAAAATTAAAAAATAAATCACGATAAGAGTTCAAAAACTTTCATATATTATAATAATAGAATACACATTAAACAATAAAAATTATAAATGTAGAGATTCATATGATTAACAAAATAGCACAGCAACTATTGCTCAAGCAAAAAAGTAAAAATAAAAGTTCGCCCGAATAATATTTACACATTTGATGCACATTTTTGCAGCAAAAAGGCCAATATTGTATATTTTTACCATTAAAATGTTACATTTGCAATTAGAAAATAGTTGGGTGCAGAGATTTTTTGTTTCTACTTACAATGACTTAATGTTTGAAAATAATAATTTCTTAAAATAAATAATTTAACCAATAAGATTCAATGCTTTAATCAAGTTTAATATAAAGGCTTGTTGTTAGGAACATAAATTTGAGGATTAGGGATAAATGCAAAGATTTTGCCAAAAATAATATGATGTATAAGTGATTTTCATCAATAAATAAATTTTCTTTTAACTTTTGAGGCATAATGTTTTAAGTAGTCGAGATTGCTTTTAATGAAATTTACAGTACCTATTGTTAAATTGCAAAAATTGAGCAAAGAAGCTATTTATATCTTAAGGATACCAACTATCATAATTTTATTAGTACAAAGCTTTTGAATTTGATAAAATTTAATTTGATATTCAAATATAAAAGTTTAGCTTTTAAATATTATTTTAAAATATAAAAGTTTAGCTTTTGAATATTATTTTAAAATATAAACTTACATTGAACTATAATTAAAATCGAATAAACAATTTATACGTGGCATTTCAGGTCAATCATGTGGCTGTAATTACACTTTATTTTGTTTTGAAAAAATGTCATAAAATATTCAATGCTGATTCAATTCAATACATATTGATTATAACGTATTTCATTCAGATTGATTAAAAATCATTCAAAGCTTGTTATTCAATTGAAGTTAATAAGCTAAGATTCAAATTCAATTCAAAATTGAAAATCTTGGTTTCGCCCAGACTTAAATTCGATGAAGATGTGAGTATGAGAATGGTATTTATTTAGGCCTATGTTGAATTTGGTATACTTAAAAAAAGTCATTAATTCATTTTCAACAAACCTTTTGTGTATATTTGAAATGATTAATTATTGCCATTTGGAATTTCCACAAGATAGCTTTGTTTGGATTTAATTTAAAGGTGGGATTTGCAATCAAATAATTGACAACTGGTTATATCTACTATATAATGTGTAGCAAAACCTGTTGCCCAGAGAATATTGGTGTTCATGTCTTTCTGTGACATATGATAAGTGGGGTATACTAAATGGGCCTTAATTTAAATAGTTTGAAGGGAATCTGAAAATTATGTTGGATAAAACACTATTGTTACACTTGAATTTGTTGGCTAATTTTTGTTGTCGAAAATATAGGCATGTCAAGAGAGACAATTTAGAAATAAACCAAACATTTTCCCTTATAGTTAGGACTATAGGATTCGGATTTAAAACTTTCTTTGAACCCACTTTATGGTTCTCTCTCATTTTTGAAATTCATGTTACCTAAAACTTAGACTAATTTTAAACTGTAGGATGTGCACATGATTAAGCACAAATATCGATCCTCTGGGTCAAAGCTGAGTATGGTATTGCAGATTGCTAACTTAAGAGTTAATACTGACAGTTTTATATATTTTTTTTACAAACAGCAATTCATTAAAAGCATACTCGATTGAAAAGAACGATAGAAACAAAAAAGAAAAATACAATATAGCGTTAAATATTATAAAAAGAAAAAATAAATAACTTAACTCTGCCACCCTTTGAGCAGAGCGGTGAAGATCAATACTTAAAGAAAATTAAATATTATTACCTAATTCCACAACTAGGTTTTATTTTATCAGAACTCTTCAAGACGGAGTGTGAAATGTGTAACAAGGTTCTCTGTGTGTGGGAAAAATACTAAAAGGAGAAAGAGTTATTTTTATAACCCGTTTCTGTTTTGTGTTTTCTCTTTAGGAATTTTCATTTAACCCCCCTCCTGAAGAGATCTGATGGAACAAAATCTAGTTTGTTTTTATGCTTAGAGGTAACTATTTTTTAATCTTTTGTCCATATGGGATTTTAAAAGGTATGAGTAATAAATAAGAAAGATAGGTTAAATAAATAACTTTAACTAAATTTCACCTTGAATAAATCATATGGTAAAGTTTTTGTACTTTTCATAAGTAGAAGCGTATGATAAAGCATCAACAATTTCTGGTATGTAGCAACTAGAGTTACGACACCTCATACATTATCCTGGGTTGGTATCATTGAGAGAAGCTAGATCATGACATACTGAGGTGCATCCAACTGAGAGTCATCTGCAGGGAGGAGAGGACCCAACATGAGGTGACTCAGACCGTTGCGGACTATATCCTCACTGCTG
Source organism: Timema shepardi (assembly GCA_902151425.1). Taxonomy (NCBI): domain Eukaryota; kingdom Metazoa; phylum Arthropoda; class Insecta; order Phasmatodea; family Timematidae; genus Timema; species Timema shepardi. The sequence goes on along the minus strand of CABFVX010001360.1, from coordinate 138,486 downwards.
TTGCTTGTAGACATGCAAGATTTATTGAAGAGAGGGTTAGTGTCACCCAAATCTGAATCCAAGTCAAGGCTGTATCGGCTATAAAACACAAACCCCATACTTCAACTTTTGAAAGATACCACACAAGTATTTTTTGGAAACCAAGATAATAAAAAGTTAACATAACTTGAGGTGACACGGAAGGAAATACGAGTTAGGGTAAATATTTTAAAAGTTTTTATGAAAAAAAACTTTTTGAGGCCAAAATAAATTAAATATTGCCTCAAGAGTTACATTTAGCGTAATTTTCTACACATCTAAATTTCAAATATTCTTTAATATTTGTCATGAGCATAGTGGAATTCAAATGACCTAAAACTTTTTAAGCTAAGAGGAAATGTTCTGGTCTAATTACACAATGCTTATGACAAATATTTAAATATAAATGTATCCAAAAGTATCTACAAAAGTATTATTTGATTTATTTTGGTCAAAAAATGTTTTATTACAAAAACTTAGAAAATAAGGACCTTAACTAGATTCTTTCATTCCACCTAAAATATCTATGACAATTGCCAATAATATAACTCAGCGAAGTTGGTGTGTGTGTATGTGTGTGCACAAACATACATACAAACAATACAAACTAGCACAAACACACACATATTTTGGAGATTAATAGAAAAAGGAATATTTTCAAAAATTTAAACAATGTGTAAATGTGGACGTTCCTATATAGGCCTAGCTTTTATTTCAGGTTAGCTTTCTTCACCATCACTTACTTTACATTACAGTGTTTATACAATTAAAGATACACAGTTATTCTATGTACATATTCAGCTATGAAAAAGGACATTAACATCTCATAATGGACATTATGAACACATAAAAATTGGTCTTCACGTGACTTACCTTTTAGGCCTGTTTCCAACATCCTTGTTTGAATCAAAATCATTTCCCAACATCATATCATCGGGTTCATTAAGAGCAAGATGAGATCCTGCAAAAATACATATTTATAGTATAATAATTTTTATTATTTATTCTGGCAGTAACATCTTTTCTTACACTTAATAATAATTACTACTAGTAAACTGATTGAATGGTGACCAAAATTATCTCTGAAATTAAGCAAAGAATTTGTCTGAAATCATAGCTTACCCGAAAAATCAAAGGTAACACTCATTCCTAATAGCTATCCCATTAGTTTGTGATAAGATTAAAGATATTTTTTTAGGTTAACTAACCCCTTTAAATTTCAAGGTTTTTTTTCACAGCCTTCGTATGCCCAGGTTCCTTGTAGAAACACAATTAAAACTTTGTAAGATAGCCAGCACATTTACTTGAGTAATACTAAAGTAGAATATGTTTTAGATAAAACACACCAAACAAACCCTACACATTTAGCAGATGCAGCTTCTTCCATGAGACTCTTCTTGTGAGCTAATATTAAGCACTGGGACATACTGATTTGTCATGCATCTGACTCTTCACTTGTTAAGTATTGAGTCTACAAGATGTTGTAATTGATTGGTGACATGAAAGCTGGTAATGAGCTGGTTGTGATTGTGGATAGCTCCGAGTGGCCGATTCTTTCCCTACTTACGATGCGTAGAGTCAATACTTTTGAAAGTGGTCCTGAACACAAGCTACACCAAGACGTCTCAGTAGTGGAGCAGTGACGCGCGAATCTAAATGTGACAACTTCAATTTATGTACCCAGGTTGTTATTTTTTTCTTTTCTGTGTATAGCGTCTTAGTACCCGTTCAGGCTATTCACATTAATTTAATTGAACATGATTTTACCTCATGATCACATCCCTATATTAGAGAGAGAGGACAGGTCGCATTGGCGGTCTAAGTTTATTGACAAACGGGATTGACCTGTCATAAGGCAGAACACTTAATAGTAATAATAATAATACATATTTTATGCATGCAAGGGAGGCCAAGAAAGAGATGGGAGGAGCAGATAACAGAAAGTGTCGAAGCTAGAGGAGAAGAATGGAAGAAATTAAAGGAGGAAGAGTGGTGGAAGATGGAGGCATTTTAGTAAAATGACCCGGCCACAGGCTGAAATCAACTGTTGATGATGATGATGATTTTATACATACATAAATGATCAAACATAGATGTTGCTACACACAGTTGTAAGACAAAGAAGGTAATGTAGCCAATGCACTTCGTCTCTTCTTCTCTTGTATGATTATAAAATACATTTTCCTAGTGAGACACAATAACTAAACTCGGAAAGGGGGGTAGCCACTAGTTCTGAAGCACATATTTATAAATCAATGTTCCATTTGGCAGAATGCAATGGTCTAGTTGATAAAGGCTTTTCATAGCATTTTACATATTTAAAGTGTGTGTTTAATCTAATCATGGGAATTTATTACAAGTTTTGATTCATATTTTTAGATCATATTTTGAAAATGTGAGGTTATATTTTATAATCTTTAGGTCATAAAAATCCAGGCCATAGTCATGATACATTACCACACGATGTAACAAATAAGGTATGCAAGATTACACAATGGTACTAAGTATTTAGGGAGTTGTCTGGGCTTCCATGACATTTGAATCTCAAATGTTGGACCTACCAGAAGGGAAGAGTAGCGTGTGTTGCATGATGTCATCTTCTAAGTATGCCGGTAAATCATTGTCCAAGGTGCTGGCCTTGTCGAAACCAGTGCTGTCCAGAGCACTGTTCTCCACCATTTCAAGCCATTGGGAGTTGTGCCATCGAAACTTCTCCAGCTTAATACGCTCGGCCCAGTCCTTGTCCCAGTCCTGGCAAAGTACTTGGTTTAATGCTTTGGCAAGTTTAGATAAACAATCAACAGTAAACATTTTGAATGATCAATAAGTGGTCATACCTGCCTCAGTGGCGTAGTTGGCTAACATGCTAGTTTCATGTTGAGCTAGACTGTCGAGGATGGGGAGATTGAGGTTTGAATCTCAGTCGGTTGAACTGGGGGTAGTCTTTCCTAAATGGTTTCCCACTCTTCTTCCAAGCAAATGGGGGTAGATTACCTCTAAATGGCTCCCTTCCTCATCCCTATCCCATTAGAGTAATTATCATATGCATATAAAACCTAAACAGTTAGTAAGATGCGGTGCTAAAAAGTGGTCATTCTCATGGACATATTCATAAGCAGAAATGGCTGACAAATGCACAGAACAAACAACAAAATAAAATGGGCTGAGTCAATTCTATCAGATTTTCACTTATCATAACTGGTCCAGCTTCCTGGATTATTTTTTTACCACCACATCTTACTACCTGTTCAGGTTATATGCATATGATAATTACTCTAATGGGTTTAGGATGAGGAAGGGAGCCATTTAGAGGTAATCTACCCCCATTTGCGTGGAAGGAGAGTGGGAAGCCATTTAGGAAAAACCAACCTCACTAGACCCGACATAGATTATAACCCCAATCTCACAGTATTCAGCAGGCCAGTCTAACAAGAGAGTGATGCTTTAGACCATTTGGCTATAGAAGCGGGTTTTACCAGAAACTAAATTAGTTTTCTCAATTTTTGGTTTTAAAAATTGATTTAAAAATACATAAAATGGCCCGTTAAAGAAAAAAAAACCTCTTTTCACTTTTAGAGGTACATTATGCTGTTTGGTGAAATCTCCTTAAATGGATACCTCTGAATAGCGGATTTTTTTTTAATGGACAGCTAAAATTTCCCCGGCAAAATAACATGGGTTTCTACAATGAAACAACCTCCTAATAACATACTTTCTCAATAACAGAAATGGGCACTGCTATGGATGCATATTTATGCATATAAATCTGTAAACAATAGGCAAAATCGAAAGGACCAGTCCATTTATAATATTTGACTGTAGGAATGTCAGGAATGCTATTGTCATTGTGTTAAGTGTGAGCAGTCTCGCCTTCCCCTCTATGGTAAGTTTCAAAGATATCCTGCGCATTAATTTCTTCGGTACTTCAAGGTCATACCTCCCTCCTCTTCTGCGCCATCAGCAGGGGGGATGTCCCAGCAGTTTGCTGTGCTTGTACACACACATATATAGTACAGAAGGCCTTCTGTTCACATTTAATTTTATTTGCATATTGTTCTATTTATATGCAATTTGTACAGTATTATTATTATTATTATTAGCACCGTGTCTTACTACCCGTTAGGGCTTTACGCACTTACGCTAATGTGTAATGGTAGGGTGATTGTGAGATGAAATGAAGGACCTACAGTTTAAAGTGGAATCCGAACCACGGTGGAGACCTGGCATTCCTCACATTCACAAGATGTCTTGTCAGAGGTGAAGGAAGGGTTTGGTAATCAGATAAATCTGTGCCAGGACCGAGGATTGAACCCCGGACGCCAGCATAGAAGTCTGACACCTTACCCCTAGACCACCAGGTCACCTAATTTGTACAGTAAACTACATAAAATATGTATTCATTAGTCATAACTATCCTGCATACAATACTGCACACTGCAGTAACTAGATTGTTGTAGTTAATATCACAATATTTAGATAGTTTTTAAATAATGGACGCTTCAGAATAGTAAAAAACAATAGTGGAATCAACACAATATTGTTTGTTAAGTAAGAAGAAGAAGAGCACAATTTACACTTTACATTTTTGCCTCTGTACAAAGAATTAATTTTCTTCATGAAGCAGCCATTTCTTCCTTGTCCTAAGGCATCAATGTAACGTGTGAACCGTGTTTATCTTTCCATTGCAAGTCATGTTGTGTGTTGTTCCTTTTGTTTCCATCCCTCTTTCTCGTACCTTTCTATTATAACAACGTTTATGTATTGGAATATAATTATAAATATATTTTTAAAGTCTTTAATTCAAAAATACTCTGAAAAATCAAATATGTTCACCCATTTAGCATTTTCGTAGATAGCTATGGTTAATACAAATCTCTTATAAATAATAAAAAAGCTATATTTATACAACACATTATTTTATTGCCAAAATACTTTTTGTTGAATTTCTAATTTAGCGAGAACTGGGACTTTTTTAAGATCTGATTGAATTTTTATTTAAGGGGGAAAAAAATGTTGATTCAAAAGGTAAATCTATTGATTAAAAATATGATTAAACCGATTTATTTAACTTTTATGAGAAAGCACATTTTTNAAAAAAAAGATTAGTGTAGTAAAATTAAAATGGGAAAATAAAATTTTTGTTTAAGAAATCGTTCATAGCAATTAAATAACTATTAAGTAGGTAATTAATTTCAATAAGGTTATATTTTATATTAGGTGAAGCAAATACAAAAAGAATGTGCTCAATTTAGTTAAATTTGCGACCCATGGAGTGTTAATGACGGCTGGGTGTTGTCTCTGTCAGTTGATTCAGTTAGTGCATGTTAAATATCATAAATACATTTTTAAAAACCCCTCAAATTCAAAGGAATCACCACTTTATAAACATGTAGATTTCAGTCTGCTCTTTGAGAAATATAAATTTTCACGCAAGTTTTGAGAGAAATTTGAGCAGTTAAGCTCATTTTATCTTCACAGACAATAGGTGATTCAAAGATGAATAGTTTAAGAGTTAGTAAAGTCACATTTAAATGTCTAGATGAATACCAAATGTTTTTAGGTTTGTTTGTTTGACAAGTGAAAATTGGAACCAAGAACTAAAAGTCTAAAACCAGAAACATAAAAATTTGGAAGTCACACAATTAATAACATAATCTAAGACAATCATTGTTCCTTTATTTTAAATTATTTTTATAAAATTCTATATGGTTTACTATGAAAGCTGATAAACATATCTCCTAACAGTGTGTATTGTATACAATATACCTATTGTCATCAATGACTCAATTGACCTCATTCTGTTTCTCAATGCCACTACAGTATAACTACACCAGTTGTTTGGCCACATGTGGAACAACATTATTTACACAAGTGCACACATCCTACTCTCCAAAGACAAATATAAAATGAAACACACGATTTATACACTTTTCAAAGTCATTATAGCTTCATTGTTAGGCCCTCGAATCCAAAAGGATATTCCAAGATTCAAGAAAATTTGTTTTAGAGCATTAATACTGATTAATGGCGCTTCAGAACCAATTATAATTATAGTAGGAACTAAATAAGCAAACCCCAGAGCAGTAATTTAACACTAAACTGAGTGTATGAATGTTATAATGATGGAATATAAGAAAGAATGTTAACATTTAGTTACTATTTGTATTTTATATTCAATTTATATTTCCTCTTATGCTCATAATTTTTTCCAACAGATACAGATTCGGGATTTAAAGGTATTTTGGAGATTCAGACTTGTTAAATAGAACTCGAATAATATTATCATTATTACTATATATTTGCATACAACCCAAATGGGTAGTAAGACACAGTGCCCATAGTAATATTAATAATAATAAATATTCTGTCTTTTGGTTAGATTTGTTGCCTTATCAAAACTGAGTTCTCCTGCATGTCCTATCTGCAGATTCATTTATTTAGATCCTGAAACTTCATCTTCTTTCCTTGTTTGAGTTAATCCATCACTCACATTAAAAGTCTTCCCGATCCCCTTATTCCTTCCACATTGCCTTCTACAACATTACTCAATAAGCCAATTCCTCTCATAATGTGGCCTTGCTTTGTGTAATCACCTGCAAAATACCTCTCTTTGCATTTACTATTCTTGAAACTTTTTCATTTGTTACAACATCTGCCAACTTCATTTATATTCTACTCTGGTAACACATATCAAATATTTCTTATCCTTTTTCCAAAACATCCATATTTCAGCTCCATATAAAGCGTCGCGATGCCCATATGTAATACTTCCCCAGTTTCTTCCTCATCTACAGGTCTAGTTTGATAAAAGCATCCTCTTCTTGTTGAAAACAGCCTTGGAAATTGCTGCTTTTGACTTTTCTCCAAAGTAAACTGCACCTTTGTGGCAATAAAACTTTCTAAATATTATTGTAGGTCAATGTGCACTCCAAAAATTATATATTATAGCTAAGAGTCTGCTAAATCAAATTTTTTCATTTGAATCGAGCGAGATTCTCAGAAATCTCCCCAGTATCGAGTCAAGTTTGAGTTCAATAAAATATACAAATTAAATATGAATCCAAGCCTTAGAAATTAGGGTAAAAATAAGAAGTTTTCGTTATCATAATACATACAATTTTAAGTTATTATCAAATATAGAAATACAATAGCAACTAAATTTTGACTTCTTTTTTTTTTACAATGCAATCATTATAATATTAAGACATTGCATTAGGTGAACTAATTGTCTGGGGTTTGGTTTTTAAGTTCATCCTATAAATATGTTATGTTCAACTATCAATAATCAGTGTAAGAGCATTACAACAAATTCTGATTAATATAAAATGTTATATAAACACAAATCAAACACTAAAAATGTTTTATTTTTAAATTGAGGTTTGGTGACAATGAAATGATATATATCTCATATTTATATTGTCACTAAGAAAAAATATAACTATTTTGAGTGATAAAAAGAAATTATTTTAATAATATTTTGCAAGAAAGTATAGGAAAATTGGATGGAAATATAACTAAAAGAAAACTAGTGATTTTTTTCTTTTATTTTAAAGCTAAAGGTAAAAAAAAGTGTTTCAAATTATGTATGACTATATAAAACTGTGATTGCAAATTGAGGCCTTTAAAATTCAACAAGATTTTTTTTTGCTCTTCTTTGAGTCTCAAATCTCTTGAAAATTATTAGACTCCAGGAATTCAAGCATCCCCTTTCCAAATATTAATATTGTAAAACTGATGGGCATGACAAAAATCACCCCCAGAACCTTAAGAGCTGTGTTACGGCCACCACTACTTGGATGTATTTAATTTCACTATATAGCAACTTACCACAATAATATCGAGGCACATGTTGCACACTTTGCGAATGTGCGTGTTCTTGTCATGCATGAGATCAATAAGGTACGCTGGAGCCTCTGAATATTAGTTAAGTACTAAAATGGTTTTTTAACTACCTGTTTGAGTTATACATATAAAATATTATTAAAACAATTTTTTATGAGAGCTATCTAAAGCTCAACGTGATAGGTACAATAAATACAAACAAAGTTATGTTTATTTGTTAAAAGTTGTGAGTGAATATTAAATGTCTTAGTTTGGCTTTAGTTTACGAGGGCACAGACAAGCATACGCCAGATCCTCAGCCTTATGTAAATTTCGCTGCACTCCTTGAGCCAGGTTGAGTCCATCAAAATTGGAGTTCACTAGTGTCAGTGCTCAGTGAAAAAAAAACCACTTCTAAATTAATAGTTGTTAAATGAGACACTTTTTACATGTTTGTCATAAAGGAACTATTGTAATAATAATGGGCCATCTGCTTAAGTTCTTTGTGATGTAGCACTATTACTTTGTGGAAGCTGGTTGATTGACTCTAGAAGGCTATTTGTGTATTATTTCTAGTGAAACCATGTTTAAAATGAGCTTATTTTCTTTAATGCCCCTTGATGATGCCTAGCGATTCCCGTGTTGAAAGACTCAAGCTCTCCCGCAGAGCAAAGTCATTTTAATCTGGAGGCTGTGGATTTGGTCTATCTGTCTGTGCTCTTGGGTCATATCATATAAGATCTAACAAAGTGGAAATAAGCAAGGTAGATGTGATACCTTTGAATGTAAACAAAATTTACATTTTTTGGGGTGTTAGGCCTTTAAAATCTCCTCTGTGCCATAAATTTCTGCTAAAACATAACATTTTTAATCCTAAGCTGAAAAAAAAAGTTAGACTTAAGACTTCACAGATAAAATAAGGCGGAAAAACAAGTGATCTATCATTCCTGTACTGGAATATAAAATCCCAAACATCCTGTACCCAACTTGTAAAATTTAGGATGGCAAATTTATTTCAAAGGATACCAGTCTCTCTGATTAGATATTCTCTTGTGGCGACATGTCGAGACACTACAAAGAACACGTAAATAATTTGAAGAACCATTTCATCGTCTTCCTGCTTGGCTGTAAGAAAAACATTTTTACATGGATAAGTGTAAGAGATGTCACAATTGACTTTTCTTTTAATTAAATTATATTTTTAAATTTCAATTGCTATAACACAATACTTTAAACTTTTGATACCGTTGCCTTGCAAGTTCAGGTTTTTATAGTTGAAATGGTAAGGTGTGTTATTAAATTTTTTGTTAGCTATGTTTCTCTTTAAGGAAAAACTCTTTCGTTTTTTTAAGTAAATTTTGTAATATTTGGAGAAGCCACCGGGAAAATATATAGAAAATTATAAAAGGGAATCAATACAATATGACTTTTACAATGAAAAGAAGAACACAGTTCACACTTTACATTACTGCCATTGGAAAAAGAGGTAATGGCTGCATCTTGAAGAAAATTGATCATTACCACCCAATCCACCAACCTAGGTTTCATTATATTGGAAATCATCAGGAGGAAGTGTGAGATATGCAATGGAACTTCCTAAAAAAAGGGAAATCAAACATAAAAGAAAGAAAAAGGAAATTGTAAAAAATGAGAACATGTCAAAAGAATAACATGAAGGACAGACACAGGAACGAGCATTTTAATAACAGCAGCCCAAACTAGTCCAAGGAAACCAAATTCAAGGGCAGCCATAATAGTTTCTATTAACATAAACCAAGATGGCTGTTCTCACTTCATTTCAGGCCTATTCCTGTAAGACTCGAAATCGAAAAACTGGTATCATCCCATCTCTAATTATTACTTTAATTAAGTTAAATTGACCCTCTCTTCTGTTAAACAGATGGGTGCACTAAACTTCTGTCACTTATTTTACAACCACCAAAGTCAAATCATTGCAAGAATAGTATTCAAGATTATATTCTACTAATTATTTAAAGGTGTTGATTCTCATCAAATGTTGCTGTGAGCTTATTCATCCCTTGAATTGAAGATGAAGATGACCCAGTAGAATAAGACTCAAAATGTGAAGTTGATTCTGATATTGATGGTTCCGTAGAATAAGAGTGATTTTTTTTAGCATCGCGTCTTACTACCCGTTCAGGTTGTATGCCAGACTGATATTGATTCAGAAGAAGAGATGAATTACATATTTACTGATGAATAAAGTACAATTATCATCATCATCACCGCGTCTTACTACCCGTTCGGGTTATACGCACTTATGCTAATGTGTAATGCTAGGGTGATTGTGAGATGAAATGGAGGACCTACAGTTTAACGTGGAATCCGAACCACGGTGGAGGCCTGGCATTCCACACATTCACAAGTTGTGATTAATACACGTCTTGTCAGAGGTGAAGGAAGGGTGTGGCAATTAGATAAATCTGTACCGGGACCATGAATTGAACCCTGGACCCCCAGCACAGAAGTCTGACACCTTACCCCTAGACTGCAGGACAACCAATAAGGTACAATTGTTGTTAGTAAATGGAACTTTATTGTAAAAATTTCATAAATATAAGGGATTTTTGTGTTTTATTTTAATTTATTTTCTTAGAATCAAAACTTTTTTTCTGTTGGTGGAACAGAAAAATTGATCGATTGACAATCAATGGCATCCTAGAGTTGAAGAAATATAGTAGATATTAAAACTGACGCCACTGTGTTCTATAACTATAATAAAATTTGTTTCTATTATATTTTCCTGAATTATTTATAGCCTTTTTTTTTCAATATGTTCTGTAATATTATAAATAAATAATTTAGCCATTGCGCCTGCTCAGTGTTAAACACCTTATTTGAACCTTTACAATTTTATTCTTATTGATCAATTTTTTAGGGTGTCAAATGGTAGAGCACTAAGATGCATTGCAGACGTTTAGAAATCCCACATTATTTAAGAAGTAGTTTGATATATTTTTAAAAGGTTTTCAACAAAATGTAGGTGAAAACTATAATCAGATTTTTGACTAATTAAAAAGTTTAAATTTTGAGTTTTAAGTTTTTTATTATATTCAACGACTCTTACACAGAAATGTATACTCCCGAGTTTAAAGTAAAAGGTTAGAAATCTATATATTTCCTTCCTCTATCATAAAATAAGGTTTTGATAGAATCACAACAGAGCATTTTAAGATAATATGGTATTGTTTTATTGAGTAATATATACGTTTTAACACATTTAAAAAAACTCTTTAACTTAAAATTTAAACTTTTTAATTTATTAGAACTTTTGTCTAAATTTTGGTGAAAATAATATTAAAAAAGTATAAAACCACTTCATGAATGATCTGGAATTCAAAAAAATCTGCAATTCTTCTAAGTGCTTTCCCACAGAGCACCTTTAAGGTTAATTTCCATGAGCGTGTTTAGCAGCGTGACTGAGCATCTTGACAGCAGTGCTGCTCACACCCGTAGCAGTGCAGCTACTGTGCTGTTAATACTAATTCATGTTTTCTTCTAAGATTTCAACAATAAAATTAACTTTAAGAACAAGGTACTTGCATTTGTTTTATTACATAAGATAATTTATTTTAAAATATGGCAGCATTGGTACTAGGTTCACCTTCTGCTTTCAACAAGACTAGAAACAGGACCGTTTTATACATGATTTAAAAAAAATAAAGCAAGATGAAAACACATTTTCCAAGTATTTTTACATAAAAATAGAATCATTTAACTGGTCAAACATGCTACTCTCGCAGTAGACTAAACTACCAATGACGAGGAGATTAAGGTTCAAATCTCGGTCGGGTGTAGTGAGGGTGATCTTTACAAAATGGTTCTCCTCTCTTTCTGCTCAAATGCGGGTACACTTTCTTTGATATAAGTTCCCTAATCATTAAAACCATTAGCTTAATTAGTACATATGCATATAACCCGAATGGGTAGTAAGATGTGGTGCTAGAAAAAAACTAAATAAAGAAAGACGAAAACAGTTTCCAAGGATCTTTGCAGGCAAGTAGAATACTTAAGTTATTACATTATAATCTTGAATTTCATAGTGCCAGTAGCATCTCTCCCTCAAAAATAAACATCTCCACATCTAAGCTCTCAAGACATGACATTAAAAAATTATATATATACATATATTACCCTGCAAGGACTAGTCTAGTGCATCAACACGTGTCTTTCTTTCGAAAGAGTGTATTTCTGCCGTTCGTGGAAATACGACCATTTAAAACAATGTGTCCTCGTCAGCCGCTCTGCAAGGAACTGCGCTGTGGGTTGTGAGAACAGGTGATTGAACATGGCTACTAACACCTGTGCTGCTAAATACACTCGTGGAAATGGGCACTTAAGCTTCTGATTTAACCATCAAATTTTTGTTTAATTTATTTAATGGAATGAATGAGAAAGCTAAGTTTGGACTAAAATCATGAAACTGAACTGGAAACTTATTTTTTAAATTATATCCATTTCCCATCCTGTTTATGTGGGAATTTGTTAGTTCCCGCCAGAAAAAATTCCAGAAGTCAAATTATCATTCCTGCACAAGCCTAGCTACTGCCCAATTAGATGTACACATATTTGCAATAAAAGGGCAAGGATGAGGAAGGGAGACTCTAAAGGAAATCGACAAATGCAATCAATATCCAAAATATTGATCATCCATCTGATTATACAAATGTGTTATAATAAGTTGATAATCAGACCAATAATCAGCATCGGTCCGGCCCACAGAAAAGGTATACACCAGACCCACAGCCTCCAGGTTAAAATGGCTCCGCTACGTGGGAGAACTCAAGTCCTTCAACATGGGTATCGCCAAGTGCCATCAAGGGGCATTAAAAAAAACTCACAAACATCCTACAAGTGAGTTGTTTAACAATTGAACATTTGGAAGTACTTTTAGCATTGACACTAGCGAGCTCCAGTGTTGATGGACTCAACCTGGTTCAAGGAATGTAATGGAACTTCCATAAGGATGAGTATCTGCTATATCCTTGTCGGTGGCCTAGCCCTAAATTTAAAATAAAAGCTATATTTACTGAAGATAACAACTAAGCTATAAAAAATGGCACAATAACGGTCTCCAAAAGAAAATATATACTTTCTATATGTAGTCACATCCCAATATTAACATAGTTTCATCTAAATATTGACAATACCGCTGCAATCTATTGAGGAATGGAAGGAGGAAGGTATTACCAGACACAGTGCAAGGAACAGAAGGTCGGGAAGGTATGGTGCTGGCTACCTCGCAGAGAGGACGGCTCTTTTTACCTTTGAGAAGCTCAATGAGCGACAAGAGAACATCTGCCTTACAGAGCAGAGTGGCACAGCCCTCATCTGCAGCTGCTGTACCTAGAAACACTACAACCTCCAGTACCAGATCGTCATCACGTCTACCTGAAACAGGATCATTGCTATAAGTTGCTTTTTTTATTCTTTTTAACAATCACAATAAATCCAACACTAAGTAGATGAAAGAGAAAAGGACAGAAAACAGCTGGGTTAATCAACATTGAAAGAAGGATAGAAGGGCAATGTTTACATCCATACAGGAAATTTTGGTTCCAAAACTTAAAAACACATCACAAATAAAAGTAAAAGCACTAACACATATTTACAAACACTTCAATATTTTGATGTCTTCAAGGCCTGTTCCTCTGGAGATACTAGGTATGTGTATGCCATGTGCCACGGAAATATAGTACCGTTAGTGATATAACTTTTATTTCTATTATATTTATTTTATGACATATTATAAATATCACACTTAAAACACTATATTTAATACATAAAAAATTTAACTAAATAAATTAGAATTGATTATGAATTATAGTAAGAAAAAATTTTATAAATGGAAAGTGGATTAATATTTTTAGAATGAAAATAACTAGTTAGAATATTTAAATAGAACTGTAAAAATATATTGATGTATGAAAGATTAGTTATAATTCAATTTTGTATTATTTAAGTTCAACCCTTCAAATTAGTTCCCATCTTGAGTGCAGCTAATTACATTGTGTTGACTTTGGCACTATCACCGAGAGACACATACCTTTCTCATCATAAGAAAAACAAACAAAATTAAAGCAGCAATATTTTTAAGGTATACACTTTTGCACCAACTTGTTCTTGACACAGTTTTGCACTAATCTATTTGTGTTATACCTGTCATACAAAGAGATCCCTTACTATTCCATCTTTGTCTCTGTTTCATACCATTATCCATCCAACAACTAGTTTACTCAGTTGCTGACCTTAATAATACGGTATTTCAGTGGCCACAATATGTTTGCATACTACCCTCTTTGTTTGGTTCTCCCCATTCACCATTTAGCTCACCTCAATCGCATAAATCACAAAAAAAACAAACATAGACAACCAGAGAGAAGAATAAATGATGATTTATAAATCACCAAAAAAACCATAAAGCAAATATTTAGTACATTCACCACCTTAGTTTACTTAGATGACAGCTCAAAAAGTTACTAGAAATAGTCCCCAATTCATCCCTACGCCAAAAAATGACATGTCGGGTAGCTATAGTGAATACATGGTATTGTATGAATGTTATAGTTAACCACATTAATTTATGCCAATATTATTTATATTGAATTGAGGTCGGGCACAAAGCTTATTTATAACTCTATTCCACTTAACAAACTTATTATTCACAGCACTTTCACAAAAGCTCTAACATAGCTTCAAAATGGTGACCAACGAACTTAAACCATGTGATTGATCATGACGCAAACAAGTTCTTTACAATGGTGCACCCACGTAGTTGATAAAACATTTTTTATTCAGTTAAATATTTTTAAATACGATAAAATAATATTGTACATATAAAAAATGACAAGTATTTTCTCTTTTCCAAGAAAATATGATGCATTTTATTATTATTATTTAGCACCGCGTCTTACTACCCGTTCGGGCCATACGCTATGCATTTATTAAAAGGTATTAATGTATGCACTATATTACACATTATTGATAACATTTCAAAATGAAGAATTTAAGTCTTGAACACAAGCCTCTCCATTTACTCCTGTCCTCCCACCACTTTTCTTCCTCCACGCCGGCCCAATCCAATCCTCTCCACATTCCTTTCAGCCACTTGTACCTAGTCCTCCTGCCAGCCACCTTGGAATCCTCCTTTCTTCCATACTCGTCACATGTTCATACTAGCCCAATCTTGCCTTCTCTATTCTATCCTGCAGGGGTTCCTCCCTCACTCTATTTCTCACCCTGTCCATTCTTGACACTCCTAGCCTGTATCGTGTTCTTCTCCCTTTACTTCATTACTCAGGTTTCTGATGCATACTATATTTACGATATTAAAAAAAACAATGTTTTTATTTATTTCTAAATATACATCCAAATTAAGTTTATAAGGCCCAATGGTCTGAAAAAATTGCTTCTATGAAATAGAAAGGAATGGAATCAATTAAAGGAGGAAAAATGGTGGAAGTATAGAGGAAGATGGAGGCATTTTATTAAATTGACCCTGACAAAGGTTCAAAACAGTTGATGGTTTTTAAAAAAATGATTAGGATCTATCATAAGATGTTTACATCTTTGAACATGATAATAATATCCACATTACCTGATGTGCTAGACCAATAGACTATACATAATTTATCTCTATAAGGAAAACCTCTTTTAGCTTTATGAGGTAATTGTATTATATTTGGAAGGAGGTATAGGAAAGGTGGATAGAAACATATAAAAGGGATAAACACAATATGACTTTTACAATGAAAAGAAGAACACAGTTCACACTATACACTGCTGCCATTGGACAAAGAGGTAATATGATTTAATAATTTTCACACAAGAACCAACAACACACAACATTGTTTTTAACCGTTTAAAATGCAAGAATAATTACTTGAAAACATTTTTGATATTGGAGTATTTCTACTGTATTTTGCAATATTAGCTAAGGGTTTTAAGGTAACACTATAAAGGATTTTCCTCGTTTATAATTCTAATCAAATAACAACATTTATTGTTTAATAATTTGTTGCAGAGTAGAAAAAAAGAGTCAATTGTGGATGTCTTACTTGGTACTAGAACATTAAATATCCAGGGGATGAGGTTGAACCGTTGCATGAGTTGTGAGAAATCAAGGTCAGGAAGGGTCATGTTGCCCAACACACCTACACATTCCACCACAAAGTCCTCATTCTCACAATCTCCTATTGCTTTTGCGATGTCTCCCACAAACTCCTGTGAAAGATGAAATAACACAATGCAATCATAGGGATTTGATTGATGAATAGCGTCATATTTTTTAAACGAACAAATTGAAATAGTACAGTGTCATATTTTGTAAAATCATTTCAAGCTGTCTTGGATAAGAATTCTGTCAATAATAGCCTTTGTTAATTAGAAATAAACACATTTGAATAACTCACTTTGGCAATAAATGGACTAGAAAGTGTTACTCTCGCAACAAATTGGACTGCAGAAGACAAGAAAATTGCAGTTCAAATTTCGGTGGTGTATAGCGAGGGTAGTTTTTTTATAAATAGTTTCCCATTCTTCCTCCCCTTAAATGCCAGTATATTGCATCTAAATTCTACCTTCCTCACACCTATTCAATTAGCATAATCGACATATTTTAAATGCTTATAAGCAATGAGTAGTGAAACCTAATGAAAAAAAAAATTAAGTCAAAAGGAGAAGTATATTTTAAAGAAATAACGACTTAAAAAGTGCTGAAGAAATATGTTTTGGTTTGAGTTTAATGTAGATTGTTGTTGATGTATTAATGTAGATGATTAATGTAGATTGATTGTTTATAGAAATGACAAAAAATCAAAATCTTAGAGTTGTAGAAAGTTAAAAAAACAGCTGATTTAATGGATAAATTTGTCAAGTTAAGGTTACTGACCACGAAGCTCTGTTTGGTGCTATCATGCTGAGCTATGTTGCGCAACATTTTCATGAGCAGAGAGTCTTGATTCCTAAAGGCACGTGTCATCAGACTCTGTAGTCGATTGTTCTCCACCATCATCTGAGCATTACGTTTGTTGATGGCCAGGTTTATGCACAATGCAATCAACTCCAAATTTGCCTCCTCCTCAGAGCTATCCAGAAGCATAGACATGGCCTGGAATACAATACAACTTTGAAACTGTGGAGTGGTGTATGTTTTTATTATTTTCAAATGTCATTTGTACAGTTCAGATTTAAATGACGTGTCATCTTATTTTATTTTTGTCACATATAATGCTCATAAATATATAAACTCTGTTCACGATTCTCTGGTTGTAGAAGTATATGTAATGTCACTAATGTGTCATATTGGAATTTAAGGTAATATTTTCTTTGTTACGTCATTTTTGGGCATTTTTAGGTAATAAAAATATGAGCTCTGGTCATGTGCAATAACTGAAACATAAACAAACAAGTCCTGGTCTTGGAGATTTATATGTCAATAAATTGATACATAGCAGCATGTAATAAAAAAATATACTACTATCTCAAAAAACCAGACTCGGCTCAATATTCTAATAGTTCAAAGTTCTCCCAACTTAGAATTGTTCCTAATGAACTTCGGTTTATGAAATTTTACAGGTATAAATGTGCAAGTATGACCCTTTTGTAACGACGAATAGAAAAAAACAACTATTATTATAAAGGAATAATTGCACTGGATCATTCAAGGAACCAGGTAGTTGAATCTACGAATTTCTGTGCAGAAATCAGATACTTTGTCACCAACTTACTTTGGTAATAAGCAAAGGTGGGAACTTTGTTTTGTTGAACCCAAGAATCCCTAAGCATATTCAAGAAACCGAAGAATTCAAAATTCAATTACTTTTACTATCAAATTTTAGTAGGAGTTTGTATTAGTTGTATACTGCTTATTGGTAGTTTAGCCCAACATAATTACAGGACAGACTTAACAGCCACTCAGCCAGATATGAGACTGTTAATTTACCACTTAACCAAATTTATTATGCTATAATGATTGTATTATAACAAAAATTGTAGCATTTAGCTACTATTTATATTTGGTAAGGTTCAGATTAAAGATATGAATTTATAAGATAGGGTTTCAACCCAACTTTTGTAAAACTAGGGGTATGTGAGCTCAAGTTTTTTGATTTGAGTTGATTTCAAGCCTTGAGTTTCTTATGAAGCTCCAGTGTATTGAGCCAAGTATATCTTGAATATTTTGATCCCTAGCTCGCTCAGCTTGAAGTTCAAAATCAATCTGAGCATTTGCAGAGCATTATTATTAACTCTAGGTTCCCCCCAGTTGTAAATTTATTACCAAACAAGTGGGGGGCTGGAGGGAGGGAGGAGGTCTCGATTCAAAACAAGTACTTGTCATTTCTATGAATAGTATTCTAATTTAACATTACTTCACTAACTTACATCAATTAAACACCAAAAAGTTGTATATTGATTAATTACATCAGTATTATTAAACAAATCTCACCATAGGGACACATTCTGTGTAGGTGAACATAGATTTACATCTATCGTCCATGCTCATGTGGTACAAAATTCTGAGAACAATGGCTTCATGCCTTTGATCACCTGTGACAAAACAATCATTTCAGATATAGTAAAATAAATTTAAATAAAATGTGGAAATAACTTAAAATACTTAATAGGGGTGTGAAAATATCCTAAAAGTTAAACTTTACTTTGAAAAGAAGAGAAATAAAATTCAAAACTTAACCAATAAATATTATTAACAATCAAATTACATCTTGTGTTTAGAAAATCATTTTCTGTTATAGTAATTGAATGAGATGTGAAAACAGTTTAATTTATCGTTTTTAGACAAAATTTGTTCAGTTTTGCCATTTTTAAACAATATTTCATCTTTAATGTAATCTACATACAATATAGTATTTTTTTAATATAAGAACATTTTATCAAATATTATGTCTTTGATTTGCCTTCGGGAATATTTAATATATTCAACTAGACTTTGTTTAAAAAAAAGAAGATGGATTCAGCACACTCCTAATAGGATACTTAGTGAAACAAAATCAAAGTACAGATTTCTAAACCATCATTTTAACGTGAGAGAAGAGGAAGTGTGATTTATGTTACATATATTTTGTAGTTTTTCCAAACAAAGCAAGTAATGACGTTTATGTTGAACATATTAAAACATTAACCCATACCTGATTTCATGCTTTGTAAAGAATAAATGTTCTAACACAACAGAATTCTAACCAAAGCTTCTCAACATAAATCTATCATGATGGGGAGCAAAGCCATTATTTTTGTGAATTACTGTTATAGCCGTATTTAGCTATCATGTTATTTAAATTGAAAAATGACACCTGGACACAGGAATCGAACCCAGGACCTTTAGGTTATTACACCAATGCTATGAAGGAATCGTACACCACAAACTCTGCCTTAAATGATATGTGGACTCATACAGTTATAATAATTGTAAAATTGGCAGCATACAGCCAACTAGTAAGTTGATGGTGGCTGCGTTATCTGATAGTTCGTGATTCTTAAATGACCACATATTTGTAGCTGACGATTTCTGCACTCCCGCCACAAGCTCTGCCTTAAATATATTAGTGAAGAATGACCCTGGGCATGGGATAACTCCTGGATATCTCGGTGATTAAAGCCTTGGCATACTAAGCCAAAGGTCCCCCGAGTTCAATTCTTGTGTCTAGGTATCCTTTTTCAATTTAAAGAACATAATCTGCCAGGTTTGGCTTTAGAGATCATTGTCAGAGCCAAGGATGAATCTTACTCATGAATTATTACTAATTTTTAATTAGCATCGTTGCTTTTTTATGTTTATTTACTCCTCCTCATCATTATCTGTTACCAGCCTGTGACCGGGTCAGTTTAGTAAACATTCTTACATCTTCCGATATCTTTCAATCACTCTTCCTCCTTTAATTTCTCCCACTCTTCTCTTTTCCCTTGCACACTTTCTGCTATATGCTTCCCCCATCTCTTTCTAGGTCTTCCTTGCGGTCTTTTTCCTTCATACTTTATCTCCATCATATGTAAGTTGCCGAAGCAAACAAAAACACTCAAGAAAATAAAGTCAAATGTAAATTTAGTATTCAAACCAATTTTGTGTAATAACATAAAATTATTCTATAAGCTATCAAGAATTTTTAATTTTGTAGTACCGGTAATAAAGTTGAATAGTTAAAATAATTTTTGGTGCTCTTAGAAATATGAGAAGACAACACATGTTCTTAAAATAAGAATGACTAATTTTTATAAATAATGAATACTTTTGAAAAAATAGTTTAGAAATGGAAATAATGGTTTTTAGATTAGAACTAACATGTTAAGCAAAATGATTTCAACACTAATGTTTTTAATTTTACTTTATTTTCTCGGGTATGTGTTTTTTTCGGCCACCAGCTTACTTACCCTGTTGTAGGCTACATATGAGTAGCTAGGCTGCATCTTATAGGTCCTCAGGTGTTATCTTGGTGGTAACCTTCCCTAACCCAGGCTATGGGTGCTGATGATGACTTAGCTCATTATCAGCAAACCTCTCACTGGCCAGACTTTGTTTCAAGCTTGTGGGTTTTATCCCTGACCAGACTCCTGTCTCTTGTCTGCATCTGACCTGGTTTCCGCTGGGGTTCAACCCAACCTCAACCAGGTTACTCAGATCTCGGGGTACACCACTTGGCGGTGAGATCAGGATTGATTAGGAGAGGCCAAGCGGTACCCACTAGGTAGGTTCAATGCATTGTGCATCACTACCCCATTAGTCGGTATTTAACATGGATATTGAATGTAAAAGAGTCTAGGAAAGTGGAGCATGTGAGCCGTACCGAGGATAAATAAGAGTCGGAATTAAGTTATTCGGGAAAGAGTGGGGGTACAAGGAGTACATGAGATAGTAGAGGAAGAAAGACTGAGATGATATGGGCATATAATGAGGATGGAAAAGAAAGGATGCCTAAGAAAATGTTGGAGATGAGAAGAATGGGAGTAATTAAAAGAAGAAGAATGGTGGAAGGAGAGAAGAAGACTTGAAGATGGAGGCATTTTACTAAACAGACCCATAACTGAATGTATTAATACAAGTTTTAAAT
This sequence comes from Timema shepardi, assembly GCA_902151425.1. NCBI lineage: Eukaryota > Metazoa > Arthropoda > Insecta > Phasmatodea > Timematidae > Timema > Timema shepardi. The sequence goes on along the minus strand of CABFVX010001360.1, from coordinate 117,565 downwards.
ATCTTAAGTTTGAAAATATAAATATGTAGGCCTATTCACAATGTTGATTATTTAATTCAACTGAAACTATAATTTTAGAAAAGGACCATGTAAAAATAATAAAAATGAGTATTTGAGTACTTAGTGATCTACTTAGCTATTTCTATTTTCATTGCCTTATCATGGCAATGCAACTTCAATCAAGTGTAATAGTTTAAAATGAATGAAAATATTGAGTTAGTTATCAGTCGAAAATATTTTTAAAGCTCTATTACGTTATTACTATGAGATTTGACATAAAATTTTAACAATTTGTTGAGTTGTTGAGTTACTGAATGATTTATAATTGAAACTGCTAAGTGATATCATATAAATTAATTAAATTGGGGTAAACTGGCAGTCTAGGGGTAAGGTGTCAGACTTCTGTGATGGGAGTCCAGGGTTCAATCCTCGGACCCGGCACAAATTTATCCGATTGTCAAACCCTTCCTTCATCTCTGACAAGACGTGTATTAGTCACAACTTGTGAATGTGGGGAATGCCAGGTCTTCACTGTGGTTTGGATCCCACGTTAAACTGTAGGTCCTCCATTTCATCTCACAATCACCCAACCATTACACATTAGCGTAAGTGCATATAACACAAACGGGTAGTAAGACGCAGTGTTACTAATAATAAATAATAATATAATTAAATAATCTATACTTACCATTGCATTTTAAAAATTAATTTGTATGTATATCATGGAAAGATCGAAATGATGAGCCTACACAACTTTCAATCTCGATCCCAAGCGTTAATGACGAGCTCGGCTCTAAGCTTGAAATCCAAGTACTCGCAGAGCCCTACTAAATAATATTAATACATTTCTTTACAGAAACCTTATTTTCTATTTTTGAGGTCTTTTGTATATGTAATTGGAAGAAGGTACAAGATATGGTTAAAATAAAAGTTTACATACTGAGTAAGCTGACTAGCTTTGGGAGAAAGCCAACACGCACCATCCTCTCACGGAGCAATGTGTCGAATGATAGGTTTAATAACAGTTTCAGAGTAATGTGGATTAGGTCAGGGTGATTCATCATTAACACCCGGGGCAATTTCTCCACCACATTTAAGTTAGCCTATTTAACAAAGTAACATATTATGAACATATAATAAGCTTACATGCATTTACCGTATAAAGTGCGGGTGAGACATGATAGGAATAAATATACACTCTAGAGAAAGTGATTTTAAGCGAGAGCTCTTTAAGTCCTTGAACCCTTGAAGATATTCAAGATTTAAGTATAAAGAAAGAAAAAATTTATAAAAACATTCTGTTTAACTTTTAATTTTAATTTTTTTAATGTTATTATAATGCTTACTAGTGATTTAACTCAACATAAGTATAGGACAAACCTAGCAACTAGACACCAGGCTATGTAACTTAATGTAAAATTCAAATATTTTATTTATATCTCTATAAGGAAAACATCTCATCACTTTATGAGATAATTATATTATATTTGGAAGAAGGTAAAGGAAAGGTGGATAGAAACATATAAAAGAGACAAACATAATATGGATTTTACAATGAAAAGAAGAACACAGTTCACACTTTACATTGCTGCCATTGGACAAAGAGGTAATGGTTGCCTCTTAAAGAAAATCAATCGTCAGCGCCCAATCCCCCGACCTAGGTTTCATTCACTCAGAAATCATCAGGGAGGAGTGTGAAACGCGCAACTCAACTTCCTAAAAAAGGAAACAATAAAAAAAACACAAAAGGGAGAAAATGGAAAATTGTAAAGAATGATAGGACACATATATAGGAACATGTAAAAGGTATAACATAAAGGTATTTAATGTACATTTTCTGAACTGAATGATTATATCAGCACTGAATAATTTTCTATGAGCAAATCACCTACCAATTTTGCTGGCAAAAGTATTTTTACATACCCTCCAACATTATTTTACATGCCACAATCAACATGGGACCAATGGCTTTACTTCCAAAGAAAGTTTTGCAACAGATTTTTAAGATCAAGAAAAATCTGCCGACTTCGGCTGGGTTTAAACCCATGAACATCGGACCCTTAGGTGAGCACTTTACCCCAAGACCACCAAGGTCAACCAATTCATATAATGTTTGAAAATTTAAAAAAATTGTATAAATAAAATAATTATGAAAAAATGGTTAGTAAATTGTGTAATGTTCAGCAAACAATGAGGTATATAAAAAGATAATACATTAAATTACAAGAGAAGTCATAATAATGGGCCAATATCAAAGCCCGTTGTTAAATACTACATTTCACAACATATTTAATCATATGAAAAGCAACAAGATAAAATAATTAGACTCGTGAATTTGATTTATGGTTAATTCCACGTGAAAGATATTTTGATTTGTAAAGAAATAAAAATGTATATACTGACGTTATATTTATTTGTATAACTAATGCTAAACAACTTTTACTACCCTAAAAATCAGAAACTGTACTAAAATAATATTCACTGTTCACGTGTTCGTTGTAAAATAGGGGTGTGCGAATATACAAAAACTTTGAGTCGACTTAGAAATTAGTTGCTTTTACTTCCCCTCTCTTCTCCCAACACACACACACACGCACGCACGCACGCACGCACGCACGCACACACACACACAC
>CABFVX010001360.1:63951-112484 GCA_902151425.1 Timema shepardi | reverse complement strand
CTTACTACCCGTTCGGGTTATACGCACTTACGCTAATGTGTAATGGTAGGGTGATTGTGAGATGAAATGAAGGACCTACAGTTTAACGTGGAATCCGAACCACGGTGGAGGCCTGGCATTCCCCACATTCACAAGATGTCTTGTCAGAGGTGAAGGAAGGGTTTGGTAATCAGATAAATCTATGCCGGGACCGAGGATTGAACCCCGGCCACCAGCTTAGAAGTCTGACACCTTACCCCTAGACCGCCAGGTCACCCGAGAGAGATAATAATTGCTACTCTGTCACCAACAGATTTATTGGCTCAGAAATTTTGAGCTTGTTCCTTTTCAATATTATGTTTTGGGTGATAAATAGAGACATTGTTTTTTGCACCAATTATTTGTAAAAATATCATTTTGGTTTTGAAAAATTGTGTTTTGTAGCATTTATATTTTAAAAATTAGCATTATGTAGCAAAGCGGCAGGTATATAGGTTTAGGCATATAAAGCCAACTTCTGTCTTCAGATACTGGCGTACAGCAGGGTGATCTAGTTTTTGTAGAAGAATTTTCTTTCAAACACATTTTAACAGTATTGCTTATGAAGACAGTCTATCTGACTTGGCTTTCTTTACCCTCTGGTTCATTTCTAAAATCGTGATTTGTTGCTTGCTGAAGCCAGTGACACCTGCGTCCAATGATTTATCTATGACACACCTGCTAGAGAGGACATGTTTATTCAGAGTGCCCAGTTTCCCCCACTCACATAAAATATGTCAGTTTTAAAATACTGATGTGAGCATGAGCACAATGATACGAGCCCATACCTGTATACAATCAAATAACCACTGGAAGAATGCAGTGATTATCCTCACTAGGCAGTAGACACCCTCAAAAGCTCACATGTAAGGGTTGGTGGTGGAGGGAGGGGGAGAAGCCCGAGGAGGATGCGAAGGGGGGGCCTATTTTTTGGCACTTTATCAAGTGATCGGCTCGTGATCTTACAATAAGAAAATACCGGGAAATAACCATTCTGAATTGCTTCGAACGTGTTTCCTAGAATGACCAGTATTAAATAATGTTAAATCTAGCAAATTGTCCCAATTTAAAGATATATATATATATAATATATATAATATATATATTATATATATTTATATAATATATATATTATGTATATATATATATATATATATTTAAATTAGAAATTGCTGTTACGTTGCTCCTAAAGACATTTATCACTGAAACAGTCATTTATCTTTTCATATTGTGAATATAAAATTCCTTGAAAACTCAACCATACCATAAGAAACATGAACATTTAGAAAGAAAAAAAAAACTATTTTGGTGACTTTTAATTTCTATAACTTTTATCACTAAAACGAAAAAAAAAACCAGTGTATCTAGTGATACATAATCATGATCTAAAGTCTTTTCTATATGTGTTTGGATGTTGTTAGTGAAACGTGCAGCATGGGTTTGGAAAAGACCAACAAAATTGGTTGTTTGCAGACTTCTGGCTATTGGGATGTTAAGATCATCAACTGAAAAACCTAGTTGTTGAATGGTGGATGGTATGAGACAGAGAAAGAGGAGATATAGTAGAGAGGGATCTATTTGTAGGGATGGTGTAACACAGATAGCTAAGTGCAAGACTGTTTTTAGTACTCCAATGTGTAGGCCTGCACAGCATACAGCCTGCCCAGATTCACTGTGTGGCTTGCAATGGATTTGGGGGGTAATATTCATTTTTGTTGTTTCCATTAAATTCTAGGTTACAAGCAAATTAGAAAGTCGAGTGACAAAAATAATCAATGGTGTCCATTACTAGTTCTACACAAATGACAACTTTGCCTTGTAATTAGAGTCGATCACCCGCTCTCATTGAGATATTAAGATTATTAGGAAATCGGATCATTTGAATTCAAGTATTATAATGTGGTTTTGTTTCAAGTAAACATAATAACAAAATATATAATTTTCTGTATAATTCTGTTTGAAATTAGACCATAAAGTGAAAATATAAATTATTTGTTTTTAGCAAGTGTCTTACTACCCGTTTGGGTTATACGCTTATATACTAACTATAATAATGTGTCAGGGATGGGAAAAGATGAATTTAGAAGACCTGTACCTGAATTTGTGTGAAGGCAAAGTGGAAAACCATCAAGGAAAACCACCTTCGGTTCTCCTAACTGACATCTAACCATCAATAAAATGTATTAAAGTTTAAGACAAATTACAATTAATTTTTTTATTATTATAGTCCCGAGTCCAATATTTTATTGAACGCCTTTTATACAACTTAATAAAGAAATTATTGCTTGCTTTAAGATTTGTACTAGGTTTTTTGCATCTTTTTATTTTACCAAAGAGACCTGCTTAAACATATGTTTCATAGAAATTAAATAATTTATGTATGTACTCAAATAAGTTACCCCTGAGTAATTGATCCTGCTTTTTGATGAGGCTGTGAAATTTACGGCTCATTTTCTCCAAGTCTTCTTTCGTTTTGTGCAGTTCCTCCTTAGGATCAAATACAGTCAAACTTGGACTCTGAGATGGGGGATTCCCTACCTCCCCTTGTCTTTTCCATGACTCCACAGCAGTGTTGGGTCCCTCCAGAGCTCTACGCCTATTGTCACCAGATGCGACTGGAATGTGTGACACTCCAGACTCAATGCCTTTCCTTTAATAAATGGTGAAAATAAATATTACTAAATTAATATAGAGTGAAATTCACAAGTTATAAAATACATTTATTTCACATAAAGAAAAATATATTACGATCATAAATATGCATAAATGCTCATTAGACAGGTTAGAAACCGGGAAACTGTTGGAAACAAGATATCGTCAAAATACAGAACTCAGTATTTCTTAGGTTTAACATTCATTTTGGTTGTCAAAAACATAAATAACGCAATATATATCACTTGTGAATGCACAATTTCTAAGAGATGCACTGCAAACAACTTCTATACACAGACTAATGAAAAGATGGCACCGAGATGATTGAGAGAAATAGCAGCGCATGGTCATAAAAGCATGTTGAAGGCTGCAGACACATGATGAAATAGGTCGAAAGAGCAGATGTATGGGCCCTAGCTATAATTGATAAGGTCCGAAAGAGTGAAACATTAAAAAGTGGGGGACATCTGTAAATTGAATCTTTTAATTACATTCAGAATATATGCTATGACTTGTTACATTTATGATAGTGCGTGGAATTTTTAAAATTATATTAAAAAAAATGTTTTTCCTGTTTCTCTAGTATTTGGACCAGGGAGTCGAACCCAATTTTTTTTTCGGGTCTGGTTTCAGTACCTGTTCTCTAAACAAACATTTTAAAGGTGTGGGTTAGGTCACAATAAAGGTTCCAGTTCTTTTCAGTGCTTGGTAATGTTCCAGTTCTTTACTTAAAAAAATTTCTTTAGCACAGTGTATTTCTATCCGTTCAGGCTACATTAATGTACTAATTTCCATAATGGTTTTTAATGCATGAAGAAGGTTATATTTTTGTATTTAGAAGAAGTGTATCCACATTTGCTTGGAAGGAGAGAAGAAAACCACTTTGGAAATAACACACTGGATAAAAAATACTATAACATACCTTAATAACAATAGTGCATCCTTCTAATTTGCATTTTGACTTGTCACCTTCTATCTCATAGTCAAAAAATTTCCGAACTGGGTTTTATTTAATGCGCCCCCTCAATAATATTATTTAAACCACTTACTAACAACAAAAATAATCACCTCTGTACTGTACACAGAGAGCATGTTCACTGAGCTACTTCCTATATTTAAACTTGAGTGAAAGAATTTAAAGTTTGTGTTTTGCCACCCTCCAACTCCCTTTTCCCGCTATTATAAACTGTTCAACCAACCACCAGATTATCAGTTTTCACTTCCAGGAATTACTAAATACAATAGGCTTAGACTGTGTGTCCAAAAGAGATGATTTATTAATTTATGTATTTCAACTTCTGAGGAATGTGCTATTTTTTGCTGTCTATCAAGGCTAAATACATCTTAAACTTCTAGCTTAAGCCATTTCAGAACTTACTGAGAAAGGGGGAAAAACAACATTTCAAAATTAAACCAAGCTTAGGAAAGAAAAAAAAAATGTCAAATATATACTATTCTGTAAAACTAGGAACCTTTAATGACCTTTTAGAACTTTTATGGACCTAAAATTATTTAACGGTTCCAATTCCGGTTCTTCAAAATAGTGTTTTTAGGGTTCTGGTTTGACTCCCTGATTTGGACTAATAATTTAGAAATCAAACTTCTCTTTTATAGTATCTTATTTGGTTGTCTTGTAGTTTCATTAAATATAACGAGGGAGTTTGGAGTTACTGAAAGAATAAGCTTTGCCCTTCAGAATGCTTGATTTTATCAATTATACTATAATATACTCAAGCACATGATCACGTTTGTTAATGTGACATTATATTAAACTATTTTAATAAGTTTTAATTACCACTAATATTGTTTATGATCGATGGCTAACTTTTAATTATTCGTTTAAGTACAGGTAAGATTTTAAAACTAGTGGCCTGTGAATTAACAATATTTTATTTGAATCAACTCAGATCTGACCAATTACTAAACTAATAAAGATAAATAATGTTACATTAAAACATGTCAAACCCATAAATCACCAATAAATTATATTTGGTACACATGCTCGGTGTGATTCACAATGAGTATAATTTAAATAAATAATTAAGGAATTGATAAGGTACTAGAGCCTATTTTATTCAAGGAAAGTTCTAATTTCTAACTACTTTTATTAGGTATTTAAAATTTTAAATATATTCTAAAATATTTAAGAACTATAACTAAAGCCAATGTTTTTATTTATTTTAGGTATTTCACGTGCACTTTCTGAACCGACTGATTATCTCAGCATACGGCTTGTAAACTGACTTAATCTAGAACAGATACAACATCCAGCACATGGGCATTAATTCATTACTATGAAAGTTAAAACCCACTATGATACATTTTTCGGCCGGTAATCGAACCCAGGACCCTTAGCTCAGTAGATAGACATGCTACCAACTGAGCTTAGTGTCGGATGATATAGCCAATAATATTATTTTAAATATCAGAAAGACATGAAAGCAGTGTTATAATATTGTAAAATAATATAACGTAAAAGTAGTGTGGTGAAGTTACCGCCGAGGCTCACTGGGACAGTCTGTGGAAGATGATGCTCCTTCAATCTGTCTCCTCCTAACTTCTCCTGCCGATGGAGGAGTATTTCCATGTCCTGTAAAACTACCATTTTCAGACTTCCTTTGTCTAGTTTCAATGTCATCTCTCCACTGGTCATACCGTCTTAGCTCATAATCAATCACTTCCATACAGAGAGAACCAATCTGGAATAAAGCAAATAATTTAGGGGTGTTTTAGCTTAGAGTTGAATTTTATAAGTTATTTGAATTTGACTAAATATATATATTTTTATATAATTTAAGGAACGTACTTGGATGGAACAGCTAATTAAATTAATTGGTGCAACTTCTTTGGTAAAATTAAACAATATAATTTAAGAAACATAACATGAAGATAATTTATTCGAAGAGAAACTATTATATCAAGAAATTAAGTCAATTAAAACAGGCATAATAACATTTCTAAAAAATCATCATAGAGATTGTTAAGTAATAAAATTAATTTGTATAAAAACAAATTAAAATGTAATTCTGTTCTAAATACTACTAAGCAGTATCAGAATAAAGGATTAACTGATAAGCAATGAAAAATGTAAATTATTAGCAAATTGACTAGATTAGAATTATTAATATTATAATTAAAGGTTCTACAAAATTTTAAATACCTGAGATAAAAATATTAGGTTAATGAAGGCCATGACTTAACAAAATTAATAGGCAAACCAGTATGGCAACAATAATAAGCTTATTAATTGAATGATTAATTATACTATTAAACAGCTTAAAATTATGACAAAGAAGACCTATTCTTTAATATTTAAGATATGTAAACAATGACTGTAAAAGTATGATTGATTGAAAGTTAAAATAGTTGACTAGGTTATTATTTGTGAAATTTACAAATGTAAAAAAAAAAATTAACAATATAAATTCAACATGAAACATATTAAAATGAAAGTTAAGACATAACAAGCAACATAATTTCACAAAATTAATAAATAAGCTTAAGGATTTAATGTTAAAAACTTGTTATTCATGTCAAATGGTTTCTAAAATATGCGTGTGTTAAATATCGAGACAAAATTAATTGGAGATTTAGTGGAGACAACAGATGTGCCATCCAGGTTATGCTTAATCAGTTATGATATGTTATAAATACATATATATATTATATGCATATAAGTTATTGATTGTTATGCAAGAAGTATAACCAAAAAGGAAAAATTATGTTATTTTGAAAAGTTTGAATCAAAGTAACGTTCCATATTTGTGTAGTTTTAATTCTTAAGGCAGAAACTTGCTTAAATCACTTCCCCTAAAATTCCAGGAATTTCCTCAGAATTTATTGATTCATTGTATGAATTTTTTTTTTAACATACTATTGATATAAAATCAAATTAGTTAACTTAGAATCGCATAAAATAAAACTTTAGATTATTATTAGCACCACGTCTTACTATCCGTTCGGGTTATACGCACTTACGCTAATGTGTAATGGTAGGGTGATTGTGAGATGAAATGAAGGACCTACAGTTTAACGTGGAATCCGAACCACGGTGGAGGCCTGGCATTCCTCACATTCACAAGACGTCTTGTCAGAGGTGAAGGAAGTGTAAGGTAATCAGATAAATCTGTGCCGGGACCGAGGATTGAACCCCGGCCGCCAGCATATAAGTCTGACACCTTACCCCTAGACCGCCAGGTCACCTAAAACTTTAGAGAAAAACGAAATTAAATATTTTTTTCACAAAAAGCAGTGTGGAACGGCGTTCCTGCCCCCCTACACTCCTGAAGATAATTATTGAAAGTTGGTATTATGTAATATTTAAAAATACAATGTATAATTTTTTTTAATAATATTATATTTGGAAGAAGGTATAGGAAAGGTGGATAGAAACTTATAAAAGGGGGACAAACACAATATGGCCTTTACAATGAAAAGAAGAACACAGTTCACACTTTACACTGCTGCCAATGGACAAAGAGGTAATGGTTGCCTCTTAAAGAAAATCGATCGTCACCGCCCAATCGCCCAATCCCCCAACCCAGGTTTCATTCTATCGGAACTCATCAGGGAGGAGTGTGAAACGCGCAACGCAACTTCCTAAAAGAGAAAACAAAAAAAACACAAAAGGGGAGAAAAAGGAAAATGATAAAGAATGATAGAACACATATATAGGAACATGCAAAAGGTATAACATAAAGGACAAACACAGGAAAAGGACATTGGTTGCGAATATATAATGATATTACATTAAATATTAAATAATAAAAAATAATTAAGTGCATATGTTAGAAAAATTAAAAGTTATTAATAAATAACAATGCAAATGTAATAATCAGAAAATTTTAAGAAATAAAATAATAAATGTGTAATTATGTTTATATTGAGTAATATAAGATTTATAAGTTTTGAAGATGATTTGTAATATTAAGTTTTAATATGATAGAATAAAAATAAATTGAAAATATTTAGTTAACATTCCTTATCAGTTATCTGATGTTTTAGTTGATCCTGTTTCCTTATTGTAATAGATTACTAAGTCATCGACGTCTTGTAACAACAATATGTTTCAGTGTTTCACGCCATCTTTAGGTCTTAAAAATTGAAAATGGATGTTTTGAGTGATTACATTGCAAGAGAGCAAACATCCAAATCGTAGATAAATATAGTTTTAAAATCAGTCTTTGTTGATTTTTTTTAAAGTCTCATTCAAATTTTTTTTAAACTTTGTGTACAAGAGTAAGTTATTTCCAAGTATTGCCCATTACTACTAAAACAAAAGCCAATTTCCAACATTACATACTTGAACACGGAGATATCTATATTATCTATATTAATAAAATGAACAGTTTGTTTGGATGTATGCCATGTTCACTGCGCGATATATACCACACACCAAAGCCTGAAATTTTAAAATTAGTAGTCCATACACGAACATGTGTACCTCAAAATGGAATTTTACATTTTTGATTAGATTATTTTAATTGATTAAAAACTGGGCCAGATAAAATAAAATAAAATAATATATTTTTTTCTTTCTGTTTGAAGCAAAGAAAAGTGATGATGGTACTTCAGCTGGTGGTAAATTTGTACAAATTCTATTGTTAAACTTGATTAAACTAGGAGAAAAGGAAAACAATATTTATATTTTTTTAATGTGTGTTATCTTATTAGTATTTTAATCAAATAATCCAAAGAAACAAGCAGAGGATGGTGAATTTTAAGACCATGCATCAGTAATCCCTTAAAGATAATACTTTTTTTTACATCCATTAGTTTACAGCCTGTGGCTTGCATGAGTTTTTTTTTATTAAAGTCATATTTTCCACTAGCGGCTTGCTATGCCTTTTGTTGCATCATATGCCTTATAATATATTTTAAAACTAGGAAAAGACCAACAGTCAGACCCCGGCCGTTAATTTATCAATGTGAAAGCGTATATCCATATTTTCATCAATGATAAATGTTTGGCTATGCCAGGAATCAAACCAGATACCCTTGGCTCAGTAGGCAGACTCGTTACCAACTGAGCTAAGGTGTTGAACCTTAAAGATAATACTTACAAAGTAAAATTATTGTGGAAAAAGCAATGCATCAAGATGTTGATTGAAAATCAACCGGCTGGACCTGTGTAAAGTGTGCTCCCAGGTTTAGCTGCTGGTAAAATGTAGTTATGGTTCAATTTTTATGGTAAGAACATTTTAGAATATACTAATGTTCTCTGTTGTCAACATTGGTAACATTTTACTACTGAATATGTAATTTTATAGGTATTGATAATCTATCTATATGTTTGGCATCTAAGCTTGGTCGGTAGTGTGTCTGTCTACTGGACTAAGAGCCCTAGGTTCAATTCCTGGCATGGGCGAAATTTTTTATCATTGGTGAAATGTGGGTTTCTCCTTTCACAGTGATAAATTAATGGCTGGGGGCTGATTTTTGTGTGAACTACATTTAAGTTAGTTTATAAGTTGTGTGCTGATCTAATCAGTCAGTTCAGAAAGTGTACGATAAATACCCAAGACAATTGAAAAAATGATAATGTATATCCAAAGTGACAGGTGCTGATCAAATGACACATCATATAACTACATGAAAATAAATCTGGTAACTTTTCTAGCTCTCAGACAAGGTTCTCCCTATGAAAAAATGAACTGCATTCATATTTATGAATAAAACTCTTATGAGTGAATTGCCAACATAATAAATTAATAACATGGTATAATAGATCGGGTGGATATACAGTGGAAGTACTTACCTTGTACTGGAGAATTACATGGTGGAATTGGCTATATGTAGAAAAACAAAAGAATATGTACACAATGTTGGTACTAAGTTCAATGCTTTTTTTCCAGTCTTCTCTGAGAACTCTTGACAAGGCACTCAGCACAGATTCTGTAATGTGAAAAGATTACATTGGGGCAAATCTTTATTTTAATTATCTAGCAATAAATATATCTCCAATGAAAATTATTCTGAAAAAAAATATTAACAATCTTACTTCCTAGATTTACTGATATTAATAAATAAGACGAAATGTGTAACTTAATATACTCTATATAAACAAGGTACTGAATATGTTGTTTGAAAATTCCCTGTGCCTATATAATAAGATGTTTCAATACTGCCAGGCAAATCTATTATTCACAATTTCCAATCTATTATTAAATAGAGAGAGAATGAATCCAAGATGTATAAAACCATAGTTTCCATAACTTTTTAAAATAATCTCATAAAAGCCATTTACCATGTTTACACTATCAAACCATTTTGGATTACTATGTGTATGTGTTAAATAATGTTGATTGAGAGTTTGCGTTCCAAAGATTGATTTGAAATGCTTGCTCACCCATCTCAAACGGCATGTGCACTCAGCCCTTTGGCAGGTTAGTGACACTCCCTCGCTCCTTTTGGACTATGTGCTAGGGAATTTATGAATAAGTGTGGTCATTTCCTGTTGCCTTCCGCACTAAATATCTACAAATGAGTGAGTTCCTAAAAAATTTGTTGGAAAGGTACCTCGTGTTAGCCTCGGTTGGGTTTGAGCCTGCGCACTTCAGGTTGATTAAATAATGTGTCTCAATTTATAGACTAGAATATATTTTTCTGTATCCCTTTTCAACATCTTTGTTTAGGTTAGCTATAAAACCCTTGACCACATTTGTGGTCTAGTGGTCAGAGTTCCTGGTTTCAAATCCATAGATCCTAGGTTAGATCCCTAGCGCTTACAGACTTTTCTGTGAAGCAGTGGGTCAGGGTCAACTCAGCCTCATGAGGACAAATCGTCACCCGAGAATGCAAGTGTTCTATCTCAAAAATGGTTAAATTTGAGATATTTGGTGTATACGTTTATTTAGAATGCATATGATCCACCTGTGGTGAAATTGAGACTATTAAATAATTACTTAAGAAGATACAAGCTCGAGTTGTCTTCTAGTAACATTGGTTTTATACACAAGGTCAAATTTCAATGCTCTTTTACACAAAAGTGAAAAATTGGACATAGAACACTTGCATTCTCTGGTGACGATGAGGAGCTACTTGAACATAAAAGTAGTGTCTCTAGTCTAGAAAAGCGAGGTTAGCGGCCAAAGGGCTCATTTTGCTGTCCACATGACACCCTCTATCCACCAAAGTTGGCACTACCTTCGCTGGTAGGCGGCGGCCACTCGTTCGGTATGGGTCAATTATGGGCTGATGCCAGGGAATTTTTATGAAATCTTTACCATCCAGTTCAGGATAACAAGGAGATGAATATAATTGATCAAATATAGAAATTGATAATACAAAAGGTCACAGGTTGATTCTTGATATGTTCATAGTTCATAAAACACTATTAAACTTAACTTAGAGATATTAAGTGATTCATGTTGACTAGAGAGTCAAGGAGATATTATTTTAAATAAAAGCGAGGAGAAAATATAGTCCTACAAGCGTTAAAACTTTTATTTTTATTTGCAGCTGGCAGAGATTCTGCTTGTATACCAAATGATATTTTAGAGTAACATCAATTTATTTAAATATTGTAGTAATAGTAGTAGTAGTACTTGTACTTGACTAAATTTGCTTAAGTTGTTTAATTCATTAGTGTATGTAATTGTATCAGTCTAGTTAAAGTGGGATTGAAGGGGATGCAAGAAAGGGCCAATGTTTTTGCAGTTTTATGGCAAAATATTTTTTTGGCAGAAATTAAAAAAATATTACTCCAGTACAGAGTTTAATTTTCTTCACATGTTGATATCAACAGTTCTTGAATATCCACCATGAGCATAACAGCATTATCTAACAAACTTTTTAAATGAAGAGAAAAAGTTCTCATTAAATTCGAGAACATCTTTGACAGATATTAAAAAAATGTTGAGGTCACCATATGAATAAAATTAAATTTTATGATTAAACTGGAGCAATACTTTATTTATTTTGGCCAAAAAAAGTTTTGCCCCAAATGCTGCAAAAACACTGGCTTTTTCTCGTGTCCCCTTCCATCCCACCTTAAGAGCCGTCTTTAAATTATATAAGGAATTTTTCATGATTTTTGACCTCCTCGTCCCTTGCTCTATCTTAATTTTTTTACGATCTAATAAATTATACTATTTTAACTATTTTTTTTGTACATGGGGTTTGATAATAAAAAGAGTGATATGACAGCTTAAAATACTTTAATTGCAGTACGTAAATGAATAATAAGTGACATTTTGTAGTTAATATATTTATTGACAGTAATTTTGTTTTAGGATTTTGTCTCACCATAAACATTGATTAAAAAAACCTTACTTAAGATGCATTCTGACCCTCCTACCTCCCTAATCAAATATAAGAAAATACTGAATACCCCTTCTCCCAAACACCTTTAGGTGACTTAAGGACAATTTCTTGTATTTGTGTGAATGCATGAGCATGTGCAGACATACACTCAAAAAGAATTCCATAAAATTTACAAATTAATGTTAGTCACCTAGCATTTTCCTGAACTATTAAAAAATGATTGCAAGACACCAATTTCTTATCTTACCGTTGCTTCCTAATTCCTCAAGATTGTCTGGATTTCTAGCTAGTTGCAATATGAGAGCTGATCCATTAACCTTGTCTGGAATATCCTCATAAAGTAACTCGACATAACTCTCAATATGATTGATGTTTGCCTTCTCCACCAAGACCCCACTGTTAGAATTGGGACTCTCTGTTCCAGATCCAGAGGAGCTAGGTCGCGATGTTTCTTCTCGATCCACACACAAACCTACAAGGTGATCAACTACAAATCACAATGATAGTTAACACTATTTGGACTTAGATAGATTGCTCCAGCTTAACTACTTTGTTGCACAAAATATATTTAAGATTTTTCTTATCCGAGTTAAGCTTCCATAGGTGAATCCATTTTTAATTATTGTAAAATGATACAAACATAGCATTGCTCTTCAATCATTGTGTACTGCCATGCTGATAAAATAAAAAAGATTTAATTCAACTGCACCTCTATATGCTGAATTTTAATTATGTCTACCTTTAATTGAACATAAGCATCACAATTAAAGGTTAAGATTGAAAAATATATTTAATACGGTAATACAATCTTCACAACTGTCAACATTTGGGTCCATGATGGGTCTATGATGACAAACCCCTAAGACCCATAAACGCGGGTTGTTAAGATAATGTATCAGCCAAACATTTACAATCAGACTTTTGGGAGCTTGCTGACAAGATTGCTTGTTATCTCATACTCACTGTTGGTAAGAGAAGCATCTTTGCGGTTCTGGAGGTAGTATATAAGCTGCTCCACCTCATCAAGTTTGGTGGGGTGAATCAGACTACATTTCTCCACCACCTCTTTGGCAAGAGCTGAGCAATCCGTCTCTTCATTCAAACTCTTCAGACGGATTATCTTCTGACATTCCTGAACATCACATGCAAATTAAAATATAAGAAGATATTTAAATTATATTAACATTAATACTTTTCCCTTCATCGCACTTGGGTCCCATAATACTAGAAATTGCTACAAATATGATTTAAGCCACTCTCTCAGAGGGGAACGGTACAATTACTAAGCAATGTGTTAAACACAAATTATATTGTGAATTCCTCTCATGGTGATTATCAAGACCCGGATTTTGATGACCTTAAAATTACCAAAAAATTACCTATAAAATGATGCTAAAAACTATAAATAATTACTTTTAATTTGCAAAAAATGACCCATTTTTTTTATTGAAATTCCCTAATATTATGTATTTATTACAAGAGTTAGGGTTTATATTGTACACGTAAGCAAAATTATCTCTCCTGGTCTGTCCATTTCCAGTTTTTCCTTGGTATGGACTCGTCTAGAATAGATTGACCCATATACAGTCCCAGGAAATCCTTTAGTTTAACAATGCTCAGTTTCCACAGAGGAATGTTCGCAGATACCAGAACGTCACACAAATCTTTATAAAATGTTGAGGATTTTTCTCGATTCGTGAATGTATTTTGTGTAAGTAATAATTGAGAGGTTTCCTTTTTATCAATATACTGGATACCACGGACATGTTTGTTGCGACTGATATACTGTTAATGGTTAAATCTTTTATCTGATGCCAGCCACTTTCACTTCACATATTTTACAGAAAAGTATTTCACTCTGTAGAAAAAATACCCTCTCCGAATCAGTAATAATTTGCCTCAAATGAATCGCTTTAGATGGTTTGGCTTAAAGCATCCAAAATACACATACAATTATTGCAAACAAATAAATATAGCGTGCACTTTGTAAATGAAAACTACGAATTTAAAATCTTTTGACAGCTAAAATAATGTGTTCTACTTAAAATTGGAATAAAAATACCTGCTTTAAAAGTGATAGCTTCCCCCCCCCCACCCCCCCCCGCTTAAAAATGACTTGTTGAACAAAAAAAGCAAGAAAAATGACCTAGAGATCTGAAATGTCCAAAAAACGACCTATTAAATATAAATTTCTACAACCAAGGGATCATGTACAAAGTTTATGTACAACTCTCTGATGGACCAAAAAAAAAAGATGACATGTCATCAAAATCCGGGTCCTGGCAATTATGAATTAATAAGACAACTTCTAATATGTATGAAAAAATAAAATAAAATGATAGACTATTATTAGGAAAATGGTAGAGCACAAATAAAAGTAAAAACACTAACACATATTTACACACACATCAATATTTCGATTTATATTATAACATCAGAATATTGATGTGTGTGTAAATATGTGTTAGTGTTTTAGTGTAGTAGACTACTACTTCCTGAAGAAGATGCTATAGTAGCATCGAAATATTAATGTGTGTGTAAATATGTGTTAGTGTTTTTACTTTTATTTGTGCTCTAACATTCTCCTAATATTCTATCATTTTATTTAAAACATCTTTTAGAAAACCTGCTTCATTGGTCCCATGGTCTAAGGTGTCACTCTCATGATAAGACCAGATTACAAATGACTGGTAGATCGGTGCTCAATTCCTGGTCAGGTGTACTGAGAGAGGTTTTTACAAAATTATTTTCCGCTTTCCTTCCAAGAAAATGCAGGTACACTTCTTCTAAATTCAACCTTACTCATTTCTAGCTGATAAGTAGTGTAATTAGTACATATGTGTAAAGCCTAAACAGGTAATAAGATGTAGTTCTAAAATATTTTTTTATGAAGATTAAAGGGAAACTATGGATATTATATAAAAAAACAGAACCAAGCATATATTAATAGTTGATCCAAGCTAAGTATATATTATTAAAACCTGTCTAGTATTTAAGCAAAGAACATCATTGTCAATGTTTAATTTTCAACTTTTGTTCATTCCTACTTTGTTTTTTTAAGTTTGTTAACATACTTCTTATTAGAGTGTCAGTTTTGCATTTCTGAGGCAAAAAAATATTTTTTTTTGTAAAAAATAACACATTTCTAATGAGCCTGTCACTTTACTAGTATTGTATAATCAATAGCATTTCAAAGTTAACAAAGTTAGTATAGCTAAAATCTTCAATTTGAGTTAGATTATTTGAACTAAAAATGCTGCCTTATGTAATAAAAATTCCTACATTACAATCTTACTCCATATTTCATATTTATATTGTTCTGGAATCACGACTGTATTTATAATTTATGTATACATAAATCAAATTTGCCTACTAGAGTGAAATTGGCAAATTAAGGTAATATTAGAACTTTTTTAAATTGTCAACCATGCTAGTTTTGCTAAGAGAAAGTTGGGTGTTTACTATGGTCGCCATTCGTCACAGATTTTCCAGGACAGTCTTGGATTTTAACACTTTGTCCCGCATCTGTAATTGTTATTGTGATAATTTGTATAAGTATACAGTAAAATAAAAATATAATTGAATGATATTTTTGTTCATTACTATATTTTTTATTCTTTTGTACCAGATAGGCGTTAGTAGGAAAAGGTCACTCTTGTGCAGACTGAGAATATAGGCAGGACCCTTAAAACTAGCCCAACCTTTACACAAAAAGTATGCTAGCAGAGTCCTCTGAGTGTAGCAGCTGTAACTCATTGACTGGTTTACTGCTGTGCAGGGGCTTATATCAACTCGAAAATGGGAATCAAGACTAAATGATAGCTCTTATATTATGTATTTTTATAGATTTCAATCATCTTATTGAATTACAAATTTTAATAATGCACCATACCTAAAACTTAGAATAGTGATATATGCTTACCAGTCACACAGAAACCTTGAGGTGTCAATAACAATATACTGTAAGTTATGTTATTTTAATATCAAATATAGTTTTACTTATATTACTTTTATTTGCATTTAGCATTTTCTCTTACTCAATGTTGTAACAGGATGAACATTTGTTAAGATTGTGAAAGGTAAGAGCTATCATGATATCTGTGTAAGAGATTTAAGTTTTGTTAACGAGTTCATAAAAAATATTCACACAGTTTAAAATAATTAAGCTTAAAGGCTATGCCAGATTTGTATGTGTTTAAAGTGTTTAATTTTTATCACTGTTATTTTTTTGCTGGAAGGAAAAGAAATGTATTAATTAAATTCTAAAAAAAAAAGAAAAGATAAACCTGATAGAATAGTTTTGAAACGAATAAAATAGTTTAAAGGTTTGACCAAGAGCTTTAAAATCATATAGGCTTATTTAACACGCTATAACAATGCTTGACATATCTCAATCTTAACACAATAAATTAGCTAGGCATACTGTGCCCAACAATAGCATGTGGATTTTAATAATAATCATAGCAAAATGACTGCAACCAGATTATTCTAAAAGAGCGTCTGTTTTTCCAATGTGAATGCAATGGTTTTTACCTAGCCAATATCGAGGTAGCCCTCCCTCCCTAAAAAGGATTTAAATTCATTGTCAGTCAAATATTAACATGTAAATAAGACATAAATTCACCAATTTCTAACTTGTTAAAAATGGGCAGACAAGACATATTTTCAATCTATTTTTTTTAATCGAGGAATACATTTTATCTTGTTATATCCTAGGCTACTTACTATTGCTGCAAAACAAAGAGCGTATTTATTACAAGGACTTCACAGGAGTCTAGGGATGCATGAACATTTTTATTTAGAGGGGGAGGGGTGTGTGTGTGAATATATAATAATGTGCTGTTATGAAGATAACATTTTTGGGATTTAAAAACTGTAATATTTTCTGCATTTTTCTCATTTATTTTAGGCATGCCAAACATTATAATAAATACACATAAAACAAATAAAGAAAGATTACATCTGATGTGGCTCAATTAACAATTAAAGTATGTTTCCAAACACCTTTGCCCTATAATCGTTACTAGCTCTAAAACAAATAACTAGTTGTGCAATTTCAATTTTGTTGAGCCTCTCAGGGTTTGCATTAAGCAAACACTGGTGATTTAGTCTATGTTGCCTCATCATGGAGCAAAGATAGTTTTTTATGCGTCCAAGCATTAGCTACCATATCAAAGTTTTCAAAATCTCTTCAGTATGTGCTCAAAGCACATTTTATTTTATTATGTCAACTTAGTGTAAACGTTGTATCTTGCCTCAAGATCTTTACATTAGCTAAAAAAATTATTTTATTATTTTGAGGGGATAAAATTATACTTTTTACTCCCCTAGATTTTTCAGAAAGGGGGGGAGCGGGGGGGCTATAATATACCCCCATACCATCCACGTTCCTGCACCAATGCATAAGCTATAAGGGTTTACAATACAAATATTGGGTTTAGCTAAATATAGGGTTATACCAGATGAGTGGATATATTTTGTGTACACTTAAACTAAAACTATTTGAATCTATTTCCAAAGAGAAGAATACTTATATCCTTGATAAAAAAAAAGCCCAACAGCTGGAATATCTCAAGTTTGTCATGTAGGAAAATTTGTAAAAGAGAGCAAAAATGTCATAGGCTATGCGTTAAAACTTTGAAATATAAAATATTTACGCCCATGTAAAGGTATTAATTAAATCAACTCACCTTCCTATCTCCCAGTAATGGATCTCCTAAGTCACCAAGAATAAGTGCTTCGAGCTCATAATTTACAACAAGAGCTTTTTCTGTTGGGTGAACGTCTATTGAACGTGACCGAATTTTCCTGAAAACGTTAGTCCAACAATCAATACCATATTCTCATATAAGATAATTTAAAAACTATACTTACATTCAAATTATAAATGCTCAATGTAAATTTCTGAACTTGGAAAGATGAGGAGCTATGTAGTTTCTAAATGTTAAACAAATTGATAACCAAAAAGTATTTAATCCTTGCCATTAATTAAGTTATATAAAAATAAAAGCCAAAGAGCTTTTGGAGTTATTTAATATTCAACATTTGTTGCCTGTGGCAAATTCGGGGTAGCCTCCTGAAATTTGAAATTTTGACTACATACAACCTTGGGAAAACTACAATGATAAATTACACGGCATGAGTAAAATAGGTAGGGCCTACCTAGCCTTTTTAAATTTAAAAAGAATAAAACTGTTTGATTAATTATGACACATAAAAATGTCTGATGTACAGACTTATATGTATTTGAGTTTTAGTAATTAGAAAATAGTAGCTCCACTCACCTAGGTACTTCAAAGGATATCGTTCTGTCATATCCCTCTGCATTTTCTGAAATACCGCCACTGTATTTTATTTTATAGTTAGGCCTCCAATTCGTTAAAAATGATTGTTTTAATAATGAAGTTTTGATTAACCCAACCTAACCTTTCATGTCTGAGACAGTTAAAGATTAGGTTAGGGGTGTGTTTGTATTGTGATAAATGACACTTATTTGGTAGCATTTATTTGTCAATATTTTCCCCCCCCCACCAAATGGAATGTTATATTAGGTTGGTTTATTATTCATATCATATAAGCATTTATTTAAATAATTTATCTAAAATAAAATGTCTGGAAGTGCTGAAGAATATGGCTGAATGATATTCAGTGAAGGACGTGAGGGCGCTATTCTTTTAGAACCATGATTTTTTTAATTTGCAGTCTTAACGTGCTCTCTTTGAATAACCTGATATTATTATTATTATTATTATTATTAGCACCGTGTCTTACTACCCGTTCGGGTTGTACGCACTTACGCTAATGTATAATGGTAGGGTGATTGTGAGATGAAATGAAGGACCTACAGTTTAACGTGGGATCCAAACCACGGTGGAGGCCTGGCATTCCCACATTCACAAGTTGTGATTAATACACGTCTTGTCAGAGGTGAAGGAAGGGTTTGGCAATCAGATAAATTTGTGCCGGGACCGAGGATTGAACCCCGGCCGCCAGCACAGAAGTCTGACACCTTACCCCTAGACCACCAACCTGATAATAATAGTACCTAAACGAAAAGTTTATTAGTGAGAGGGAAAGCGTCTAGCAATTTTGAGCAGGAAAATTATGTTCACATGATTTCTATTTAACATGCCATGATTGCAACAGCTTGATTTCCCTGCTGAAGGAAGTTGTGCTATGGATTTTTATCGCTCAAGAAAAATCCATCGACCCCAGATGGGTCTGAACGAACAAACATAGGGCTCTGATGTGAGCACTTTACATCAAGACCACCAAGTTCAACTACCAGAATTTTAATACTCTTGATATTTAAAAAGCACATGTTTTGTTGTGTTTAATATGAATAATTCTGTTTCGTAGGTTTTTTCTTCGATTTAAATAAATGTTTCTTCAATAAATTATTTGTGGTTTAGAGCCTGAAACACTAGCTCAAACCAGATCCTTCTAATCGGCAAGACAACCTAGTGCAATGCGAGTCTAACGTCTTAAGCCACACAGCCGTAAAATATATTCAAAACTCAATTGTGGCTGTCGTTGTAAATGCATGTAAATGCTTCAAACACCTGATTTTCTCACCCGTCTGTATGAACTAGGTGTTGAGTTAGGGTTAAATTGGCCTTACAGCACAAACTCAGCAACAGTGCCGAATAATATTCTAAAACAAGAATGACATTTGAACAGCCCCTATCTACAAAGTATTACCCACCGTTTTAAATATCTCGCATCTTCAGACTGCATTATATATATGCAAACTCACAATACGTGAAGACTCTAAGGTATTTTCTACATTATTTTAAAAACATAACACAGAATTTCACAAATATAAATTTTTACAAACATTCAAATGTTTATTAAAATAGTAGACGACATTATTATTTTATAAAGCACGTTTAGAAATATCTAGGTAGGAAAAAACCTTACAAAAGAGATATTTATGTTTTTGAAGCAAAAATAACTGTAAAATTATGATGCATTTACTATTAATAAATAATTACTTTCATATATAATCTTATATCAAATGTTTTAAATATATATTATCAAAACATACGAAATAGTATTTTAGAAGTCAGTTTAAATGGTCGAGTGGTCAAAGCACTACTGTCATGTTATACTGGTATGCTGATGACGGGAGATTGGGGTTCGAATCTCAGTCGATTCTACTAAGGATGGTTTTCCCTAAATGGTCTCCCACGCTACTTTCACAGCAACGCAGGTAAATTAACCATAAAATTCTTCCTTCCTCATCCCTACCCCAATAAATTAATTATCATATATGCTTATAACATGAACAGCTAGTAAAATGCGTTGATATATATAAATAACAGAAAATAATTTTACTAGCATATAGGGGAACGTGAAAATTGGAATATGTTTAGGCATCTTTGATGCATACAATTCTGATAGTGATCGAAACTTGCAACAAAAGTAAAGCCAATTGCTGAAAAAACATAACTAAGTGTTGTTTATTAATGTTCTACCCTTTTAAAAATGTATATGAATAAACCAATCAATTATTTAATATATATGTTTTTGTGGACTAAACTAAACTTTGTACCTATTAACCTTTGCAGTGACTACAAAACATATCCTAAAACTGTGGTATTTAGATATGTGCGATGTTAACATATGAGATTTTGTACACATTCGTAAATTATCAAACATAGAGTGAAACAATTAATTAACTATGAGCTTACTTTTACGAATGGTGACTGAGCATACCTGGAGTGATTAGATGATAGCTGGGGTGCCCCAATTTGATTCTTGAGCACTTATTAATATTTCACACGAGAGAGTTTCATGGCTGTGTTTCCCGCGAGCTAAAAAAACGCTTGAACATTTTTTCCCCCTATACTAAGAAAAGCGTGGGATTAGCTAGCCTAGAGCCATTAGGGGAGAAGGGTCAATGTGGTGCTGACACCTAGTGCTAATGAATATAATTAATCACACAAAGAGTAGAGCACAGCTGGCTCAGTAGATATATTAATACTAAACATCGTTATACCTTGTGGCCGACCCTCGACTATGCGTGTCCCACTTAGGATCACCTGGTGGTCGCATATATGAGGATGGTGCAGGCATTACAGAGCAAATGTCGGAGGATTATTGTGGACGCATCCTGCTACGTTCACAATGTGACTCTGCACTGGGTTCTAGAGATGCCTGCCATCGAGGACCACTTATGGAAAATGGTGCAATCTTTCTACGATAAGCTTCCCGGTGCCACCAATCCTCTTATCCAGGGGCTTGGGAACTATGCCATCGACCCTGGAGGACACCACCGATGTCCAAAAGCCCAGTTCGGATAAGTAAGGCGTGTAAAACAGTGGTTTTGGAGGCTCTCACCCAACCCCCTATTGAGTAGTGTCCCCGCACGTAACTCTAAAATCCTTATTCGATTTGCAAATATACTTTATTCCTCATTAATATTAATAATAATATGCCTTATCTTTTGTTTCTGAACCTTTGCAAAATGCGACAATCCGTTAAAGTAATTTCCCGAAAACCACACGGTGGGACCAATTATTGATGGGTACGTGTTGGAATTTGCCATCCTACCCCTTCAGGGAGCCTTAGAGCATGCGAATCTGCTTCTACTTTTGCTAAGACTTAAGTGGCTACCAAATCCTCGTGCGCCATATGTTCCAAAAGAGTGAATAAATTGTCCAAGTTTCCAAAAGAACAAAACTTGTCTATTAATCCTCTCTTTCTCTCCAACTCCCCCTGTTCCACCGTGACTCACGTCAACGGGAACTTCTCATGTCCTACCGTGACACACGTTGCCAAGAGCTTCTCCTGTCCCACCTCAACACACGTTGCCGGGACCTATCCGCCAACCCATTCCCTACCCCTACCCACACGACCCACTAGACCGATGTCTGACCACAAGCGTCACCCGAAAATTGGACTTTTTCTGGACATAAATAAGCTTCCCACGAAGTCTAAAGACAAGGATAACACCATAAAGTAAATAGTCAATATATAATCTTCATTATCATCAACTGAACTGTTTCCAGCCTTTGGCCTAGTTAGTTTATTAAAATTTCTTCATCTTCCTCTATACTTTCTTACACCTTTAATTGCTTCCATTCTTCTCCTCTCACTTGCACACTTTTTGTTATCTGCTCCTCCCATTTATTTCTCGACTCCCCTACTTCACTCAATTTTTTATTTGGAATCACTCCGTACTCCCAATCCCCACCTTAACATAACTACTATTATCCTTATTCATTCATTCTTTCATTCTCATTACAACTTCGCTTTCCACTTCGGCCTCCTTAGTCACTTTCCAAACTTTATTTCTATTTACGCTATCATAATTTATGCCTTCTCCCCATCCATAAATACATTTACTAAGCCTTTCCAAAATTCATACCTTATTTTCATCAGCTGTCTTATGGCAAACTTTAAGTCAATTGTAGACCTCTGTTTCCTAAATCCATGCTGTTACTCCTCCTTCCTTTCATTTAATATTTTATTATCTTATTCGGTATATTTTAATTTATTTCTGTACAGTAGCACATCAGTGTTAACCAGTGGTGCAGAAACGTTTTTATTTGGCAGGGGAGGGCGTAAAATTAAGTATGTGCTTTTATAAGGGATAACATTTTGTAGATTAAAAAAACAACAGGAAAATGTAATACAGCTATCCCTCTCACTACGTGGGTGATTGGTTCTGATAACCCGAATAACACGAAAACACGTAAAGGAAATTGATTTTAACATGGATGGGATAGGGAGAAAGTAAATAAAAATCTAAAACTTTTACATGAATGCAATTTTTATTAATTTATCTAACTAGTAAAATAATATAGGTAGCCTACACCTATTGTCAATCTTCAATCCCCTAAAATTTGTGAACAAATGCAATTTTTAATCAATCCATCTAATACGATTCTACAAGTATACTTAGTGTTAATCTTCAATCGCATAATAACTTAACTAGATCTGGCAAATCTGAATTATTACTCTCTTGTTTTCCTGAAGGCTCGTGCTCTTTTGATTGCCCTGACATGTTAGGATATTGCTCTCTTGACGGCCCTGAGACGGTAGGTTCTTGCTCTCTTGACTGCACTGGGATGGTAAGATCTTGCTCTTTTGATGGCTCTTAGACGGTAGGTTTTTGATCTGTTTAAGGCCCTGGGACAGTAACCTCTTACTCTCTTGATCTATTAAAGGCCCTTGGACGGTAGTCTCTTATTCTCTTGAAGGCCCTTGGACAGAAGGCTCTTGCTCTTTTAAAAGCCCTTGGACGGTAAGCTCGTAATCTCTTGAAGACCCTTGGATTGTAAGCTCTTGTTCTCTTGATGGTCCTTGAATGGCAGACTCTTGCCCTCTTGAAGGCGCTTGGACGGTAGGCTTTTGCTCTATTGAACGCCCTTGAACGGTATGCTCTTACTCTCTTGAAGGCACTTGGATGGTAGGTTCTTGCTCTCTTGAAGGCTCCTGAGTGGTAGACCCTTACTTACTTGCAGGCCCTTGGATGGTAGGTGCTTGCTCTCTTGAAGGCCCTTGGACGGTAGGCTCTCGCTCATCTGATGGTCCTTAAATGGTAAGCTCTTGCTCTTTTGAAGCCCCTTGGATGGTAGGCTCTTGCTCTCTTGAAAGACCTGGGATGGTAAGATCATGCTGTCATGAAGGCTCTCGGTTGTTAGACTGATTATTTTAAACTTTTTTGTTGAAATGGTCATGGCTCAGCTGACGGGCAGCATTCTTCCTCTTTCTATAGAGTTATTTGTAGCGAGCCAAAGAACTCTGAATTTCTCTGGCAACTTTGGCTCTTCAATTCATGTTAGGGTCATTCTCTTCGATGATTCTAATTGCGCTGTCAATGTGCTTAAATAAATCGGCATATTGTTTTGTTGAACTTGTTTGATAGGCTCTTCATTCGTGAGTTCTGTTGAGTGGAATTGGAGCAATTCATCAACATTTGCCTGGTCTATGTCAAATCCAACATCTTGCTTTGTCAATTATGTCATGTCTTGAATTTGAAAGCTCGTGTTCAGGATCAAATTAATGAGAATCAGAAACTTCAGGCCAAAAATTGTTCCAAACTCCCTTCATACAGGACTGTTTTAACTTCTGTCCCTGCATCTCTAGTGTTGTCAATATCACCCCCTAACACCAAAATGTACAATAAAGATCATTGTCCTCCCTGGAATGTGCGTGAACAATGTCACGCCAACACCGCACAGTATAACTGCGAAATTACAGCTAACCAAGCATTACTTTTAAATTTTTTTAAATCGCGTTATAGTGAAAATGCGTAAAGTGACATCGCGTATAACAAGGTATACCTGTATTTAATGGCCCGATTGTGTATTTTTCTCATTTTTTTTAGTCACGGCAAACATTATAATTAATACACACATAACAAATTAAGAAAAATTATATTTGATGCGGCTCAACTAAAAATTCTGAAACACTGAGAATTAAATTAGGTTGCCATACACCTTTGCCCTATATTCGCTACTAGCTATAAAATCACTAACTAGTCTTACAATTTCATTTTATTGAACCTCTCAGGGTATTTATTAAACAGACATGTTGCTTCATCATGGCAGCAAAGATATTTTTTATTCGTACAAGCATTGAAAATATTTTTTTCTGCAGTAGCTGGATTCACTATCAGAGTTTTCAAAATCTCTTCAGTGTGTGCTCGAAGCACATTTTATTTATATTATGTTAACTTACTGTGAACGTTGTTTGACAAGATCTTTAAATTATCTAAATGTTTTACTATATTATTTAGTGAGGGAAAAGGGGGTAAAAATGATACTTTTTCGCCCTTCTATTTTTTTGGGGGGAAAAATTACTCCCGTACCCCCCCGTTCCTGCGCCAGTGGTGTTAACCCCCTACAATTTATACACCACTTCTTATCTCTTTTCTTGAAAAGAGGTATTATAACTTCCTTATTCCAGTACCTTGTTCTCCTTCCAAATCAATCTCGGCACCTTGTATACCCCATAAATACCTGCTTTTTCTGCAGTTAGTTATCATTTCTACAGTCAGTTCGTCCCTACCCGGTGCTTTACCTTGTTTCATATTATTTAATGTGTCCTCCCCCTTTTTGCATGTGGTACCTCTTTCTTCCTCTTCTGCTATTTCTTTCTGCTCCTCTGTGTCACTCTCATATCTCTCCTATTTCGGGTTGAACATCACAAAACATCTCATCCATAGTTCCTTTTCTACCTCTCCTGTCTTCAACGTTTTAACTTCTTAATCTATCATTATAACTGCTTGTCTTTTCTCTTCTACTACTGTTTCTTGTCTGAATTTATAAAACTTTCTTACTTCCTTCCCCGTCTCATTCCAGCATTTCTGTCAATATTTTTTTCTAATCATTCCTAGCTTCCCATACTATTCGCTTCACTCTTGTCATCTTCTTTTTATATTCATCTTCTGTTTCCTCATTCCTAATCTTAACACTCCTTCTAAATTCTTTATTTTCTTCCTCCATTGCTTCCTTTACCTTGTCATTCCACCAGGAATTCTTCCTCCACTTCCTCTTATCCCTTGTTCTCCTACAAATCTTCTCTGCAGCTCTCACCAAACTGTTTTTAAACCTTTACCATTCCACCTCTATCCTTTGCATCTTATCCTTAAGCAGTAAGCATCTTCTTGAATTTATTAGGTACATATAGTTTTCCTCTTAATTTCTTAGTCTTCACACCCTTATTTTTCTTTCTTGTCTTACAACCTTTCTCCTACACTCCCATCTCTTTATGTCTGCCACCTACACTTGTTACTATCTTGATGGTTACGGTCTGCCTTTTAATTTATTCATCCATACAACGGTAGTCTATCCCTGACCTTTGCTCACCATCCTAACTGTATTTAGTTTTCTAATGGCTTTATCTTTTTTTCTAATACCAGCTGTTTGACACTTTCATTTTATTTCTTGCACATAACTCCAACAGCTGTCTATTCTCCTAGTTTCTATATTCCTTCCTTCTTTCCTTCCCTAACAACTCCTCAAACCCTCCTCTTTCTTTCCCTACTTTTTCATTGAGATCCCCCATTACTACCTGTCACTCGTTTCCGAAATGCCTTTCTAGTTCTTCCTCAAACTTGTATTTTTCTTCTACTGGGCATCCCACATGTGGAATATACACTTGTATTACCACCACCTATTTTCTTCCATGTCAATAATTGAAAGAGGATCGATATAATCCTAAAGTAAAACCCGTAAAACTAATTTTGTGTGTAATATATTTTTAGTTTACATTTTTGGCAACAAAACAAGCAACAACTTACTGACATAATAATAATAATAATAATAATAATAATAAGAATAAGAAGAAGAACAATAATAGTAATATGCACTTTCCATCTAATTTTGATCTTTTCCTAATTTCCACCCTAATAACGTTATTAGATAATTTAATATATTGTTGTATATCGATATTTGAACTAATTAACGTTATCAGATGATAATATGTTATTAGTCTACACTTTGCAGTATATAATTCATTATAATAATACAACAGCTTATAATGAAACTTAATTATTCAATTATTATTTAGATCGATTGTTTTTATGCTTAGAAATAACTGATGCAATATCTTTGTTAACATGGACGAGGTATCTAAAAATTATTGATTAGGAATTATTCTAAAGATAACGTTTTATAAATTGTATCCTTTGAAACATAAAATTAATCTGATAAAAGTAGTACCTACAATATTAAATTAAATGAAATTTTTATTTGGTTTTATTATTTTCATTTATATTTACAATCTTAGTTATTGGTGCTGAAACAAGGGAAATTATTTTGTTAATAATAAACATGCTTGGCAACTACAAGGAATATTCAAGCATAAACATAATAATATATTTCCCTTCTTTTATCTATAGTGACCTTTAATTTTTCATATTCTCAATGGCATAACGGTATAAATTCAAGGATTGTCTATGATCAACTACTTCCATAATGTATAAAAAAATATAGTTAAATCAACTTTATTCCAATGTCACTATTCACTATTTCTATGTTAAACACTTTCGTTAAAAGTAATGTTTTTCAAATTCTGGTTCACCATGACTGTGTTAGCTCTAATTCCTACGGCTCAGTTTATAATCATGCATAACGCATATCTAATTTCAAATAGTGTATACACATTTTGCGTTAGAAGTTGAAATACATTTTTTCAATTATATCATTTATAATCGATACAATAGTGAATTTTAAATTATGCACTATGCATAAAGTTGATTTAAGTTAAATTCCATACGCGTCAATCTTGTGGTTGGTATAGATAATTATTGGGCTTGAGATGCATTAGCCAATGAGAATTCGAGGAGAGGATATAACCAATTAAATGTCAATATACAATCAAATGAAAATAATTGGCTTTTGTGTTCATCCTTATATTTGATATGCCTTGTTGTAGCAATATCTGTTTCTTATTCACAAATTGTTTGTTTTATCAACAATAACTATGATTGTCTATATGATTGAATATTGTATCTTTCATTTTGTTACTATAAAATTTATGTAGTTAATAAAATCGGAACCAAATAATAATAGAGTTTGATTTTATAGCACAGACATTCAGTTAGTTTCAAAATCAACCATTAAATTAATGTTTTTTTTAATGAACTCTTTATTGAAGTATTTTTAGATACATTATATTAGTGAGAACAGATTATCCTATTTTCTATTAATAAAATACAATCTATTTGAGTAAGAATTTCATTATGTTTAGCTGATGCAGTTTTCTTATGATAAACACTAATTTTAATAGATAAGCGTTATGCATTAATATAAATCCTTACTATCATTTATTCGTTATGCTAGATAATAGCTAACTCTAAAATGCTCCGTTCAAAAACAGCTAATTTGATTTAGAATTGTAGTATTAAAGTTCGAGAAGGCACCTTATAAATTCGCGGGTTTTGCGATTTCATTTTCTTCTAACATTTTTATCATAACATTTTCTTCTCAAGGATTTCAGTTTAATTAGGTATATCCAGAGATTATCCAACTTATTTATCAGATTATTGTAGTGTGCTACTCATCTAATTCAAATTAATTTTAATTTGCAACTAAATCAAAGTGTTTCCTAAAGTACTTGATATATATATAAAAAATACAAATTGAAATGAAATTTATGAACACTAATTTGTAGAAGCTAAAAAACGCAATTGCCTTGAAACTGATGCTTGTGAGTTAAGTTAGGTTTTGTTTACGTGGTTAGAGACGGATCGTAATACTGTTAGTTTATATAGTTGAACGAAATATACGCATAATAATTCCAACTAAGCCTTTATGAATATTAAAATTAATGACTAAGCCCGATTAATTTTTTGCACATTCACTAAATGTCATACTCATATCTGGAGTAGTCAGGATTTAAATCCTCGAAGTGAGTATTGAGGCTGGTTTTCTGTAAATAATATACCACACTACCTTTGTGTGGTGAGTACATAACCTAAACATTTTACCTTAATCTCAATCCCATTAAAATAAATGTTTTCTACAGTGTTTCCTCATGAAATTTAGAGCTTGTCTTGGAAACAATACAAAATAAGATGCATCCAGATTAAAAAATTAAATGAAAAAATCACATTACGTTAATTCATAGCCTACATTAACCAGGGGCAGATTCACATCTATGCTTGATGGGCTATAGCCTAGGGTGGCATTTCGAATATAAAATCGCAAAAACAAAAAACAGGAAATTTATTGAGTACACACTATTATTATCTGCGATATCATAGTCAACCTGGTAGCAAGAAATACATCCTTATGTCGACATCACATCTAGGATCTATGCATACCTTCATCAAACTGTTCAGCAGAGAGGACTTTTTCATTGTCAAACATTCCCTCCAGTACAAGATTTCTCTCAATCACCTCAAATGGGTGGCAGTCCTTACAATAGATTCGGAGAAACAAGACATAAATTGATATTGTAGGAGGAAGACGGGCATGTCTGCGGAAATGTTGTTACTAGAAAAACAATGTCAAAGTATTTGTTCTATTACTATTTTTTTATTTATAAAACACATTTATATTCAATACAATCTGTTTATTGAGAAAAGAAAGCAATATCAATTTGAAAGTATTGCTAAGTAACTTAATAAAAATAATAGTTAAGCTCCTTGTTTTGGTCCATTTATTCCATAGAACTAGTTTTTAACATTTTCTTCCTCAAATAAATCGTCAAAACTGGCAACTATAAATAATTCTTAAAAAAAAGTAAACCTTATTATTCTTTCTTTAAATTAAAAACATTATTTAAAAAAAACAATGCTTAACCATTCAGCTCCTCCTCTGAGTAAACCTCAACTGTATTGTTATTGTCCAGACTAGTAGGAGAGTTTTCTAAAAATTCAGAAATCCACAATACTCTGTCGTTTTTAAGTTTTGATATAAAGTTTCAATGTCCTTCTTTGCCAATTTGATGAGAGATGAAGGAATGTTCTTAAGGTGTATCTTTTTCACAGTAGTATAGTGAAATTTCCAGAAATGGAAAAGTGTGTAAATGGCTGTGAATGTTTTGCTCCATCAGGTTTGTACTTTATTTGGATGTACTGTTGTATTTTTAACTCAGAATTCTTTGAAGTAGGCTTCATTAAAAAAAAACTCAGACAAAGCTGTTTTGAAGTCCTTAATTGTAGAGGAATTCATTTAAGCCTGTGTGAATCCCTAATTTTTTATTTTGAGTCAAATCCGAATCTTGGCAAACCAGCTCGAATCAATTACGAATCAAATATCCCACTCAGAATTTTTTTCGCATCGAATATCATACTAAAATAAAATTTTGAATAGAATATTTTGTTTGGAAAATGTTTCAAATCCAAATCAAATAACATATCCTTAAGAGTCTTTGAAAACATTTTAAACTTAATCTTAAGTTAAACAAGTAAACAAAGCCTCATGACTAACTTATGAAAGGTTATAAATGAAATAAATTACAATTTATTTAAATGGTTTGCTTTATAAGACCATAGAAAGTTGAAATTATTCCTAAGTATGAAAAGATTTGAATTTCGAACTAAACCCATCACATCTGAATCTGAAATTTATTTAGATTTGAAATTTGGAATCCACCATCAATCTCTCTAACAATAAGACTCGAAAACTCGAATTGAATCCAAATCAGCAAGATTCGAATTTAGATTCGAAATTTCGAAGGTTCGCACAAGCTTAGATCCATTAAAGGTTCAAAGGTCTTAGGATTCCTGCTACACAGAACCATGGCTTAAAGATAAAATTCAGCTGTTTTTACTATTGGTTTTTTGCTTACTATTGATCTGATCAAGCCAAATTATGATCACACTGAGAGAACAAATGTTCTTAGACAGGGAAAATTTGTAAAACAGTCTTGCCTGAAAACTGGCTAACTAGGAACAAATTGCTGTCATTGTAATGTTTTTATTCTGGCCTCCAGCAGCATCGGAGAGCAAAACAATATGAGTGGAATCAGGAAATAATGTTGAAATTTTCAATTAGCAATCTTATAAAAAAGATGCTACAGAATCACTCCTTTTTTGCTGTTGACTCAATGAAACAGTATAGAAATGATGATTCATAATTGTGTACATGAATGCTATAAGTATAATGCCATAGAAGTCTTTGATAGAACTGACTTGTAATGTTGGTTTGGGGAATAGGGTAATTTTGTGGGTAGTCAAATTCAAGCACTATGTACGTGTCGGTTGTTTTGGCTTTACCAATGAAATCCTTCTTTAATTCTTGATGTGCCAACAGTTTATTTTTGTGTAAGGCATAACATAACTTAATTAGATTACCAGGGTTAAACTTTAACACCTGCTCAGCTTTTGTGCAGAAATCACACACGCCAGTCTTCGGCCTGCAAAAAGAAAAGTTAGTGTTTTTGTTGAAATACTTGAAATAAGTTTTATACTTTATATTTAATCTGATTTACTGAAGAAATGTTCAGCAAACATAGAGTGGTGTATTTTTAATGTTAAGTTCAGAGTTATCAAAATAATTGATTAGTCTTGTGTGGAATGCCGAGTAAATGCTCTTCCAAGAGTTACCACACATCCACATCCAGCTTGTGTGGTTTTGTTTGGTGTGTTCCTCAGATCCAAGAAACCTAAATTCTCTAAAATTTTCATTCTAACAACTATTAGCCTTTTAACAGACACTTGGAAAAGTTTTAAAACCACACTATGCCACTTTCTGAGACTATCCACCACTTGCTGGGAACAAATCCCACAAGTTTTCACGGGGCTTGTCAGAATCTTGCACTTTCCTCAGTTTCTGAACATACTGGGATTGTTTCATACAGTTAGACAACATGGAGTACTGGATACCCTTCTTAAAACCCCAGAAATTTATGAACATTTGATCTTGTAGCTCAGTGTTAAACTTACTAAAAACAACTCATGTTGCAACATTAAGACACATACTTGAAAGATTTACCACATACTTGTTGGCCTACAGAGTTTGTATAAGGAAGACCAACATGCCTGGAGATTTTTACATTTTATTTTCTCCGCTTTTATGAACTGTTTCTTTCCTAACAGAATTAATTCCATCTTCAACTCATATTTTCACTCAATAAGTTTATAAAACAACCGGAGCACAAACTAACCTTAAAAAAACACACCATTAATTAAAAATATGATTGTTACATTCCCACAAATAAAGTGTTGTCACTCTGCACAGAATAAAGATACCTAACTGAAATTTTCGTGGTTGCCAAGTTATGTTGTGATGAATTCAAAAATGCGTTCTCCGAAAGAAGGGCACATTGACCGATGTGCCCGTCTTCCACCTACCGCCTCAGTTATGATTCTATATGATTGACTCTTGTGAATGAGCAGTCATGAGGAAAGATGATTTAAAGAAGAGAAATGTAAAGTAGGCAATATGAGAATGAGATTACTTTATTTGAATATATTAGTTTTTGTTTAAGTTTAACATGTTTGTGAGTAATTTTTAATTTTTCTCACATGCATCTTTATTATTCTATTTTCTTCACCCTACAATATATTTAAATTACAATAATGGCTTCTAAGAGAGGAAATTTTGCAGTCACCAATTTTTTTTTTAATATACAAGCACTCATAAACTGTGGGTTTACTGGGATGGATAATTATTTAGCCTTGTGTGATTAAAAAATAATTAATACTTTCTTACTTTGTCTATATCACACAATACAAAATAATATTTTTTTACTCATTTTTGTTGTCTTTTTAAGGTTTATTTTTATTAAAATTATTATACAAAAATTGAATTTTCACACCCCTTTAAGTGCTTGAGTTCAAGTCATACAAAGTAAATATGCTCCTGACAGTAACTTTTTTATTGGAAATGTTATTTTTAATTAACATACATTATGATTGACTGTTTGGACTAAAAAAACATAATATGTAAAGTAGCATAATCAAGTATGTCACTATCCTTTAAAATAAGTTACATCAATTGTAAACATATAAATATAATCACAATAATAATTACAGTATCTATAAACATACTAAAATAAGATATTAACTAAATTTAGTGCAGTACCGGTTTATTTTTAGAGCTTACATGTCATAATATTTTCTTGTCTTTGAAGTGTATAAGGTTCTTGATCGAACACATTAAAGTAATTAAATATTGGTATTATCATATATGAGTTGAAAGAAGGGGTGGAATTTTTTTTACAAATATACGCAACTTTATCGGCCATAATTATGCCGAAATAATAATATATGTCCTAGTCATGTCTAGACAAACCTATCAAGGCCTACATGTATTAAGGCTTTTGATTAAGGTGATTTTGATATGCTTAGCCATCAACAAAATCATGCTCCAAGTCGGTGAGTGAACACTTAATCTTATTTTTCAAAAACACCACTAAAAATAATTAATCCTATACTCAAAACACAAAACTAACATTAGTTCCGAGATTTTGATATATTTTAAACATCTCATCATTTATGTATGAGCATTAAAACAACTACTCCCGATTACCATGCAGCCTACAGCCTAGTTTGGTTTTATAGCTAACACTGCCTGTAAAATAATATTTGAGAAATATTGAGATGGATGATGCTCAGATACAGAGGTGAACGGAAAATAAAACACTGTCAAAGTGTCTGATACTAAATCATGGTAAGCCCCTACTCTGTTTTGACTTTAATTATTATAAAAACTTCTTCAGTGGCTCTACGGCCTAAGGAGTCACTCTTGCAATTGATAAACTGCCGAAGGTGGGAAGATTGAGAGATTTGATCACTGTCGGGTGTTCTGAGGGTAGTTTTCCCCAAAATGGTTTTTAACTCTCGCTCCATGCAAATGTGAGTACGCGCCCTCTAACCCCCAAACTACTCAAAGGGAGAAACATTTCCATATTTTACTCCTCCCGGTCTATGTACTTTTCTGTAAGGTAAAGTTTCATCTAGAAGAAAAGAGTGAAGCGAGTTGAATGGCAATCCAGGAAGGATTGAATGCAAAAATGGACAGAAATTCTGAAATGGGATGTGGAAGGAAGTAAGAAACAGGAGGTGAGAGAAATGACAAGAAGTTAAAATAATATATGAAAAAGGAAGAACATTGAAGACTGGAGAGGGAGAAAAGGAACAATGGCCGAGATTTTTTGAAAATGTTCAACCTGGTAGGGGAGAGGAAAGGAATGAGAGTGAAACAAAAGGAACAGGAATAAATAACAGAAGAGAAGGAAAGAGGCCCAACATTGAAATGTGGAGGATGCATTAAAGAGGATAAAACAAGGGAAAGCACCAGGTGTGGACGAACTGACTGTTGAAGTGATAAGAGCAGCAGGTGAATTGGTGATACAAGGTGCTGAGAGTGGCTTGAAAGGAGAACAAGGAACCGGAAGACTGGAAAAAGGGAGCTAAAATACTTATTTTCAAGAAAGAAGACATGAAGAGGTATAAAAATTATAGGAGGACAATACTGATGTACCACTGTACAAAAATATATGAGAGAATACTGGAGAAGAGAATAAGAAATAAAATGAAAGAAGGGTGGAGAGAGGAACAGATTGGATTTAGGGAACAGAGACCTAAAATACATCTAATTTTTGCCATATGGCAGCTGATGGAAAGAAGGTAGCCTATAAATAGAGGAAAGGCTTGGTAATGGTATTTATGGGCATATGATAGCGTGGATGAAAATAAAGTTTTAAAAGCGATGGAGGAGGTCGAAGTGGAAAGAGGAGTTGTCATGAGAGTGAAGAGCATGTATGAGGATAACAGGAGTTGTGTCAAGACAGAGAGTGGAAGGACAGAGTGGTTCCAAATAAAAAAGCAGTGAAGCAAGGGAGTGCTCTTTCACCATTACTATTTGGAATCGTCATGGAAATGGTCATGAACAAAGTGGGAGAAAAGAATGAAAGCCATGATGTTTGCAGATGACTTGGTGGTATGGGGGATAGAAGGAAGAGGAAGTACAGGAGCAATTACAAGAATGAAATGAGGAAGTGTGGAATGAAATTTAGCATGGCAGAGTGTGAAGTGATGTTAATGACAAGGTAGAGGGTAAGGCCGAATAGAGCTGAGAAAAGTACAGAACGTAAGAGGTCTTGGAAGTGTGATTGAGGAGAAAGGTGGAAGTAGAGAGAATTTAATGAGAAGAGGTCATCAGGGAGGGAGAGGAGAAGAATGGAAGATATTAAAGGAGGAAGAGTGGTCTAAGAATAGGAGAAGTTGGAAGCATTTTACTAAACTGACCCGGCCACAGGCTGGAAACAGTTGATGATGATAATTGTAAATCCACTAGTTTCTAATGATTAAAATATGTTTCTCCAGTTCATTGTTAATTGTTTGCAGCATTAACGGTTAACTGCTGTTTGTGCAGGTGATGATCGTAATGCCATTTGTTTATTTTATTGTTGATTTTCAGGTGTGACTTTTAATTATGTCATCCAAAGTAGCCATAAAGATAGAGTCTGAGCCAGCAAAATCTACAGCCAAGCCTGTTGTCAATTTCCGAAGAAAACTGTTAGCTACAAATAGTTCAAATGAGTGAGTATCTTAAAATAAATGGATAGAAAGACTTTAGAATAATAAAATATATATAAAAAAAAAAGTATGGTATTTATATCAAGATCATGAGCAACTTAAAATTATGCTTATGTAATGTTAATATAATGTCAAGAAACATGATTTGTGATAAAATTATCTTAATGTAAGTACCAGTAATGTAAGGTAAACAAGCAAGCAAAACACAACCAATAAATGTTAAATGTTTTAAATAAAATTGTTAATAAAATATGGAATTCAAGCTGTTAAAGCTTATTAGTTTTGAAATACTTTCAATAGAAGCAAGCATACAAGGCTATAAAATAAAGTATATGTGACCAACACACTTTGGGGTTCGCAAATTATGCCGTAGAGGAAATCTGTACACCATAGACAGTATGGCTACTAAATAGCTGTGTTGATGTTGCTCACAATATGATTTGCTGGGATATAATGTAACTTAACGTTGGACAATTTTTACATTATGTTAATGTCATATCAACATTTTGCTAAGTGCATTGTGATGACACACATTCATAAATATGAGGATATGTTATATATTTTTTTATGATATGTTATGTTACATAATGTTAAGTGAACATTAACTTGATCAGGATCCACAAATTAAGCCTAGTCTACATACATCTTATACCTAGTGTACCTACATAATGCTCTGATGGTCCATAAGTTACTAGAGTGTCTCATGCTCACTATGTATAATAATTTTATATCAGTTTGACATGTGAAAATTTAAATACTTTGTCCACCCGTATTTATTGAAAGAAAACTTTTTCAGTAATTATGTAGCGCCTATCTAACCACAATCATAATTTTTACAATCACATTTTTATAGTTTTATAGTCAAAATAGCGTTCAACCTTTGTCCAGTGTCCTTCATCTCATAAAACACCATGAACTGCCAATGAAATGTCTTCATCCAGGTATCAAACACGAGTAATATTATAGAGCCATGAAATGTCTTCATCCAGGTATCAAACACGAGTAATATTATAGAGCCATGAAATGTCTTCATCCAGGTATCAACCACGAGTAATATTATAGAGCCATGAAATGTCTTCATCCAGGTATCAAACACGAGAGCCATGAAATGTCTTCATCCAGGTATCAAACACGAGTAATATTATAGAGCCATGAAATGTCTTCATCCAGGTATCAAACACGAGTAATATTATAGAACCATATAATTTAAGCTTATTTGAGATGTAGGAAACACTTAAGAAACTTCACAACCAGATTTTAAATAGTAATTTTTAGGATGTTTAATATAGGCTAGTTTTTTTTGGTCAGGACTAATGCAGTTATAGAATTACTTATTTGTATTTTTATTTAAATTCACATTTATATTACTGTAAATACAGTTATATATTATATTAATTTTTTATGTTATATTGTAATATGTATGATTATACAGTAATATTATATAAAATCAAATCAATAAACTGTTATAGCTAGTACATAATTTCTAACGCGCAACAAGCTTACTTGTGTTTTATAAATGTACATTGGTCAAAGTGGGTTTTTTCACACAATGAATGTGCTTCCTCGATATTTTCTCAGCAGTTGATGGTGCTAGGCACACTCAAATTCAAAAAAGATTTATATGGAAACTTGTCACTGGAGAAGGCGGCTATCTATAGATTTAGTTGTAACTTTGTTTATCTTATTGTCTTTATGTTCGTGATTTACAGAGTAAACGAGCCAAGGAAAGTGATTGTAGACCTTGATGCTGGTACAAATGATGCGATGGCCTTATTAATGCTCTTGGCAGCAGATTCACGCAGTAATATACGTTTGCTAGGTGTCACCTGTGTTCACGGGAACACTGCAGTAGACAATGTTTGCATCAATGTTCTGCGGGTTTTAGGAACTGTCGGCAGGTTTGATGTGAGTACAGTATCGTTTTTCTTAACTCTATAAGTGTAAATTTACCTTTCATAGTATCGGATAATATTATTATTATTATTATTATTATTATTATTATTATTATTTAACACCACGTCTTACTTACTACCCGTTCAGGTCATACGCTTCGGATAGCCTTGCAAAACCTTTCTTCAGATATATTTCTCTAAAAGTAATTGACACAGGTTTGTAATGAATGAAGAGAAGAGACTCAGGATTTTAGGCCATGGTCTGGTTGCATTAATCAGTAAAATCCATTTCTACAAATTTTTCAGGAGATAGAAAATCACCCGTTTTTAAATACCACATTATTTTTAGAATTCCAATTTTTTTATGGGTCAAATAAACAAGAGCAATGCATATTATAAAATAATTTTCAGAGTTAAAAATATAATATCACAATAATAACATAAAAAATTACTTGCCTGCTTTTTGCTACTGGTATTTTATTCTTTATATTGATTACACCAAAATTTAATTTTGACTTATAACTGAACTTGCCTTGTTCTTGCAGCCATTCCTGATCTAGCTAAATTTGGATTGACACAGTCAGTTGTCGAATTATGTGTACTTTCCTTGTTATGAGTGCACTTGGACTATTTTTCTCAAGTAGTATTAGACTTGGACCTTCACTTTCCACCATATTTAAACACTATTTGATCTAAGTAAGTAAGTTAGTCACCGCTTGAGTATACGCTGATTGGATGATGCTGTCTAAGTGCACTAAGATTGGGTGTATACGCGATACGAGAAGCGTCCGAGTGAATGTGTGTGCATCTTTTAAGTGCACTCAGTCCAAGCACACTTTGACTGTGTCAACCCAGATTTAAACACAATTTGTAAAGCTAAAATTACAAATACATTGATTTGTTAGAAAAAATGCAGCAGCATTGTGAGTTAAAAAAATATTAAAACATTGATTTTACAAAATATTGAAATTTTAATTGGTCCACTTTGTAAAACTTTAAAAAAAAACCCACTATAATGCAACATTTTCTAGATAATAGCACAATTCAAAGTTGACCTTGATTTAATCATAAAAGAAAGTTAATATCTCCACAAAGATGCAAGGTAAGTAATAATACAATGAATTAGAATACTATACTCATCATCGTTTCTAATCTGTGGTCGGGTCAGTTTAGTAAAATGCCTCCATCTTTCTCTATCCTTCCACCACTATTACTCCTCTCATCACTGCTATTCTTCTCTTCTCACTTGCACACTGGCTCCTACTCATACGATCTCTTTTTTGGTCTCCCTTCCGGTCTTTTTCCTTCCTCGACTATCTCATGTACTCCCTGTAGCCCTACTCTTTCCCAGATAACTTAATTCCTAATCTTGTTTTTCTTTGTGACAGCTAAAATGCTCCTCACAAACTTAATTCTAATTGCCTGCATTTTCATAGTCTCTCTGACATTCATTGTCCAAGTTTCTGCTGCATATGTGACCATGGATACAAGGTACACCTTGTACAGCACTTCAAGGGCACTTCTCTTCTCCATAGCAAGTCTCTTACACACCTTATTTTAGCATATGCCTTCTATTTCTACAACAATATTGTAATTACATTTAATTCTCTTCGGTATAGATAAGAATTGAATAAATTTCTCCATAGATAGCTATAAAAATCAATATCTGTATTTTGAAAGTAAACAAATATCTGATAGCTCAAGTAATATAATGTCATACCATGTTTTATATAATTTATTATTTTTGAAAAACTAGACAAAGGTGAATCTTGATTTAGGTATTAGTTTACCGAGGGGCGGAGGAAGGTTTGATACAAGCAAACTAACCACCAATTCTATGGGTCAGATGGCTTCGGTGAAGTTAAATTTCCTCATACACCAAATTTGAAACTTTTACAACCTGAACATGCTGTTGTTGCTCTGAATAGAATCACATCGTACCCAAACCACCACAAAGGTAAGGTGTATCATTGTCTTGCCAAGTCAACAACCTTACGGTTGGATTGATGTGATTTCTTTCCATCCAGACCTGAGTATGCATGCAGATCTTCGTCTGATTAGTGCTACCTGCACCATCTGGTAGAAATACCATGGACTAGGGAAGTGTGGTGGCTTTCTATTTTCTTCCACGCTGAATTTATATGAATGGGCATGAAAGGGTCTATCAATTTTTCCAGAAAGGTATTTTCACATACCTTCCTGGTTTTTTTACATGTCACAATCAACATGGGACTGACAGCTTTACTTCCCTCCAAAGGAAGCTGTCCTATGAATTTTTATCGCTCAAGAAAAATCTGCCAACCTCGGCTGGATTTGAACCCACAAACATTGGTTCCTGAGGCAAGCGCTTTACCCTAAGACCACTGAAGTCGACTTGTGTATCAAAGCAATGATTATAAGAGATTTTAACAGATTATGGTGACTATATTACTGGAAAATATATATTGATTTATGTTAATTCATTTTTTTTAACCTCAGTGCAATTTATATTACTGACAAAGCCTCTACATATTACTTTAGGCCAAAATTCAAGTTTGCCAACTATATTAGAGTCTCGTTAATCCAAATTAATTGGGACCAAGACCTATTCGGATAACAAGATTTTCGAACTAACCAAAATCATTCCTATAATGTAAATTAAAAATTCACTGTAATGTCTTGGGTGGGTTTACGTGTGTGCTATTCACAAGCTCTGAGAGGAGGAGGCAGGATGGGATGAGTAACAGGTTCACTTCATCAAGACAAAAGAGACTTACTGATTTTATGAACATACCAAATGAATAAATAATTGTTATAAGTACCATAGAATATGCTATTTTCATCATTTTCGGAAGCAAAACAAACTGAGTGAATCTATAATTTTTTTTTGCAGCTTTGTACTATTACAATAAATTTTGTTTTAAAATTAAATTTGTTACTTCTTCCAGTTTTGTTCAGATTGACCAGATTTTCGGATTAACAAGACCCTACTGTAATTTTATTGGTCCTAATATTGTAAATGTTCTTTTATTTAAATCATAATATAGAGATTATATAATTTTGAATCCTGTAAGAATAAGCTTATCTTCTTTGAAATATTTTATTTGAAAGAATAAATAAATAATTTGCAAAAGTATGACTATGTGGTATTTAAAAAAACAACACAACCTTACCTATTTTCACTTTTAGGAGCTGTTACATTAGTTTGCTTGGGACCTTTAACAAATATTGCACTGGCCATGAAGACCTATCCTGAATTTTCAACAAATTTACAAGAAATTTTTATCATGGGAGGCAATACTACAGGTAAATGAAACATTGATTAAACGTTTTTCATATTATTAAGCATGGTTTGAAATATTGCAGTAATAGCTAAATCTACATTTATAATTATAATTAACCATAAAACATTGATTGCAAGAAGCTTTCTCTCATCCTCACATTATCGAGAAAGTTCACATCTGTGAGTGGTCTGGAGTGTTGTCTGGACCTCTTTGATTCCCACAGAGTCTCTTTATGTCTTAGCGATCAAATAAAACTGCCAAGTATATCATTAGGAGAAATAAGGGGGTTGATGCCACCATTAATGATGACTATATGGGGAAGCAATAGAAGGGAATTTTTGAAGTATAACAATGATTCGCCCGGTAAAAGTAAGATAAGATTACTTGGAAGGCTGTAAAAATTTTGATGTAGAAAGGAGGTTAAGGGATGAAACATGTTGTCTCGGTATTTGAAATGTGAGGGAAAATATTGACTGCCTTTGTGGTCAAAAGTTCCTAGCTACAGATCCAAATGTCCTGGGTTCGATGCCTGGGACATACAGATTTTCGTGTGAAGCAGGTCTGGAATTGGGTCAACTCAGCCCCTCTTGAGGACAAATGAGCTACTTGAATGGAAAAGTAGCGGCTCTGGCCTATACAACTGAGATTAGCTGCTGGAGGGGGCTAGTTGAGCTGATCACATGCCACCCTCTATATGCAAATGTTGACACTATAATTACCAGCAGATGGCGGCCACTTGGTTGGTATAACTCTTTTGCGGCCTGACATCATGCTCAAGTTTTTTTTAGCAAGAAAGAAATAACGTAGCTCTTGAAAATAAACTATAATTCAAAGATTTTAAAAGAACTAATAAATAACAATTTTTATCATAATGAGTCTATGAGGTATTATTTCACCTCATAGGCATATAAGGGCCTATAGGCATTGTTTTGTGCATGAGAGATGCTCATTGTATAATTCTTTTAAATCTAGTTAATGATAGTAAAATGTAACACTGAATTGTTTGGTTAGTTGTGATTTGAGTTTTTTCATTGATTGGGTGTTTAGTAAGCCTTGTGAATGCTGTTTCAGGCATGGGCAACACAACTTCTGCGGCAGAATTTAACTTCCACAGCGATCCTGAGGCAGCTTTTATTGTATTGAACCGTGCTCAGTGCCCCATCACCATATTACCATGGGAGACTTGTGTTAACACCAAGATAACTTTTGTAAGTGGAAAACTAGTTAAATTTGTGCACGGGCACGGTAGATTTTTGTAAGAATATACATTGCCATACTTCATTTTGTAGTACATCTGATGTGTAAAGTCACTTTGGCAAAACAATTATATTGGCTTAGCAAGGAGTTCAAAGAAGCACTTTAAGAGTCAGTCACAAAGTAATTATGTGAGACTGCTCAATCAATTTTTCTGGCTTAACTGATGATTTTTCATCCTTGCTTTAGCTAAATGTGGATACCCTTCCTTTATTTCATTGTTAGTTATTTTATACCTTGGGTCGTGAAAGTTGCTAATAACTTTTGATCCAGGTGTATCGCCAAAAGAATACCCAATGTGCTCAGAGCTTGTAATGGTGCTAGCTCTCCAATACTGAGGGTCGTAAAGTAAGATCATGCAGTTTACTTGTAATTCCAAGTCCAATATATGTATTGGTATAGGTGATGTGTGTGTTAACACAGCAAATATACAAAATTTGAGATCACAAACAAGAGTGAGTCATTGACTGGGAATATTAATATATATATATATATATATATATATTGAATAGGCAATTAAATACATATGAAAGAATTATATAAAATAAAGCACA
This sequence comes from Timema shepardi, assembly GCA_902151425.1. Taxonomy (NCBI): domain Eukaryota; kingdom Metazoa; phylum Arthropoda; class Insecta; order Phasmatodea; family Timematidae; genus Timema; species Timema shepardi. The sequence continues at coordinate 70,639 of CABFVX010001360.1, read as the reverse complement.
AACACCTCAATATTTCGATGCTGCAGGAGGTAGTGGGCTGAATAGGTGGTTGGGTTCAGCAGTGCCAAATTAATCGCTATTTAAATAACCAATATTATTTGACCTATTAACATTTAAGAAATTGCTTTTGGCAGACAATAACTTGAATTCTTCTTATAAATGACTATACCACCCAAATCATTAAGAGATAATCTTGCTTGTGAAAGGTTGGTAGTTTATTATTTTGGTTGGAATTACCAGTTAAGTCTATAAATAGACCTCAAAATTCTTGTCCAATTAAATTGATTCATTATTCATCTCAGATGGTTGTTGCAGCTATAGCTGAGAAAATATTAGCTTTAATTAAAATACAGACATATAAAGTCCTTAAAACAAATACACATTTAAAAAGAACACACAAATTTTCCAGTATGTGTCCTGCGCTCAAGGATATTTGTCACTTATAGTTTAAGTTAGGCTCTGTGATCTTGAGAGTTTGTTGGCTGTTATTTCATTGTATTGTGCCTAAACACAAACATTATACAGTTAAAACTTGCACCAGTAATAGCTTAAATATTGACCCAGGATCACTGGTGTCTGATAACTAATAAATTGCCTACAATCTCAAACATCCATCATAATCTCTTAAGGTGGGAGTGTAAGAGATGCAGGAAAATGGCAGGGTTTCTTCAGTTTTTATAGCAAATAATTTATATCTCCAAAATAAATAAAATATTGCAACAGTGGAAATATATAGTTTAATTTTCTTCGCATGGTAATATCAACAGTTATTGGAATATCTGTCACGAGCTTAGTGCCATTAAATGATAGACTTTTTATGCGAAAAGAAAAATTGGTCATTAAATTCCAGGACACTTTTGAAAAATATTCAACAACCTGTTGACACCATGATGTGGAAAAAAATTAAACTTATGTTTTTATTGGCACAATATTTTTTTAATTTTAGCTAAATAAATATTTTGCTATAAAAACTACAAAAACACTGCCCTTTTTTCGTGCTCCCTAGACTCCCACCTCAAACTATGAATGGTGAGTGTTCCTGAGCACCGAAGGAATTTTGGTTAGCTTTGTGGTCTGTGCACTAAAGAGTTAGGGTTCAATTACCATATTCAGGCTATATTTTAAACTATATTTCAATTAATTTATTTGAACAACTGTCGTTCAAAATATTTCCCAAGGACTTTTAATATTCACAAGTTAATTTAAAATTATGTTAGCTTGAGAATCAATTTCATGTTTCAAAATAGTTCAGTAACACTTAATGTAGAATTTGCAATCACTTCCTTCTTTTATCTTTTTTCTAAATTTTTGAATATTCAATCTAATCAACTATACTTTTTTTTGCCCTGCATATAACTACTGTTTCGGGTTATCTACATTTAATTACCTCCTTGTCACTAGCAAATTAAACTAAACTAGCTTGATGCCAATTTTGATAATTTAGATGTGTAATATCAGGGTTGCCACGCACCTGAAAAACAGGGAAAACCGGGAAAAGACAGGGAATTTGTTTGTGTCTGGAAAAAACCGGGAAAACACAGGGAATTTCACCAAAAAGCTAGAATTTACTGGAATTTGTTAGTGAAATTGGGCAATACAGTGCTTGCAAGCTTAAACTAGTAGGAATAATATAGACTAAAATTTGTAACTGGAGAACTGGGCAGTCTGATTGGAACACGTCTCATATTATGACTATGCTTACCGGCACCTCATCAGCTTGAGATAAGTCCTGAGTGCAACTGAGACGACTCGTTTTCGTTCGGCAAATGCCGCGCCTTTTCGGCTTCCTCCACTCACCCCCGCTAATAAAGTTTACTCCTTAGTACATAAGCAATAATTAAGATTGGTTAACATGTTTTCTAAACAAAGTAATACATTCTTATTAAAAAAAATAGATACCACATTTAAACTCAAAATCGTATTTTTGGTATTTCCTTTTTTTTTCATTCCATTTAGGGTAGACAGAAAATATAACCAATTTTTCCTTCTAGAAATTTTTTCATTAATTTCTCATCCTTTTTCCAAATAATTCTTAAACATGTGTTTCTCTTGCACAATAAAACATGCTTCCAATGACAATTACCACTCTTCATTTTAAAATTTTCTTTAAAACAAAACTAAATGCCTCTATAATTATATTTATAATATCTATTAGGTGTCTGGAAAAATTAAAATTTCCTCTGGAAAACCTGGAAAACACAGGGAATTTGGTAATAAGAAAATAGTGGCAACCCTGAATATACCTAAAAAATATAATTTGAAAAATGTTTGGGCTAAACAAAGCAAACACTGTAACAAGCTTTGGATTAGGTTGGTTATTAAAATTCAAAATTGTTTAAGCGAATTGATTTTTAGGATTAAATTATAATAAAAACAATTTTGTCAATGTATTTTCTTGCAGGATTGGAGGTTCCAAGTGCTGGGTGGCATTCACAACCCGCATATGGATCTGATGAACGCTATAGAGAGACCATTGTACGAGAAAGCTAATTTGTCCCACTGGATGCCGTGTGATGCTCTTCTGAGTGCCGTTGTACTGGACTCCCAAGTGACAACCAAATGCCACAGTTGTCATATGACGGTGGAACTTCATGGACACTTCACAAGGGGACAGGCGATTGTTGACCACCTTGAAGAGAATGAACCAAATGTCACTGTGGTGGATCAGGTGGACGTAGCACTGTTTAAACGTCTTTTGATTGAGGCTGTGTCGATGTAGTATAGTTTGTCATAAAACTTTTATATAAGTATTGATATACCTCGCTGACCCAAGTATGATGTAATATTTTTCCTTTAAAAATTTCCTGAAAACTGTTCTTGTATTATATGCTCAGCCTAACATTTTTCATTGGAAAAAAACCCCAGCAGATTCCTACAGAGATATATTTTGTAGCATGCTGGAACTGTGCCGGTGGGAATCATTGCGTGTGTCTAATAATAAACTCAAGGCCAAAGCAAATCGGAGGAAAGGGTTTCCAGCCTTCAGTGTCACTAAACTGATTGTTCAGTAGGTCAGTATTAGTAGGTGGCTTGATCTGTTATGTGCTACTGATATTTAAAACACCACCCTTGACAGATCTGCAAATAGGTGATTGTGTTAAAAAGACGGCTTCCTTGGTGTCTCAAGTAAACAAGGGAATGAAAAGAAGCTATTATATAAATTTTAAATTAAGAGCAATGTGCGAGGCCCTACAAACAAATAACTTGCAGCTGCTAATAAGTTTGTTTCCAATGTCTATTCTATGACTTTGGAGATAAAACGAAGAAAGTTTAGGAGTGCCTGCACATCAATAAAAACATTCACAGGGCCTAATAAAACTGTAAAATTTGTTAAGTTTTGACCTCAAGGTATATTTGAGACCTTTAATTTTTCACATAGAACAACTTCAAATTTTAGGATCATTTTGTGTCTGAGACCGTAATGTATTCAGGCCAGTAAGGCAATGATAAAAGTGTCCAAGCTAGTGGTTCAACCTTGATCTTTTTTCTTCGGTTGCTTCACTGCCCTTATCAATTTAGCTACTCAGGAATTTATCCATATAACTGGCATGTTTGCAGTCAATAGAGAAATGAAAAATGTGTTTTGAATATGGATAAGAACTTTGACATCTCACTCAGTAAGGCAGTAGCACACGCTGTGAAGGGTCCAGATTGAAATCCTTATCCAGGATATTAACTTTTCAAATATATCATAGCTAGACGTGGCTAAATGTGTGAAAAAGAGTTTAAAGAATAAAATACCATGTATGACGTTGTGTATGGATGTTGTTGAAGTGAAGGGAATATGCAAGCATAGGGAAGTGTGGAGAAAGTTAATGAGGATGAATTTGATGTGTTTTGAGCTATATGCACAGTTTCTTGCCCACCTTTTAAGGGAAAGGCATGATTATGTATGTATGTATGTATAAATGATATAAAACTGAAATGGATTGTTATTTGTCTTATCAAGTTAATATTTAAGATCACAAAGAGTGAGTCTAGTTCAAATTAATAAAATGTGTATGTGCCATTGCACATCAAACTTGTGATAAAATGTATTTGACATTCATTTTTACTCCATACATGATGAGTTATAATTTAACTGAATATATCAAAATGTATTTGACATTAGGGGTCTGCGAGCTTGAGTTTTTTCATTCAAGTCAAACTCTAGTATTTCTAAAAGCTCCCGAGTTTGAATATATTCATAATTTTAAAATGTTAGAAGAGTATATATTTGTTTATTTTTAATGTAAATAGATACGAGATCTTTAAAATTTCAATTTTAAAAAATATACTAAAACACATGTTCTTAAAATATGAATGACACTCATTTTTATAAATATAAATATTTTTAGAAAATAAGTCAATAAACGAAAATATCGGTTTTTAAATTAGAAATAACACTTTAAAAAAATATGATTGAAAAAAAATAACACTAAAAAAATATAGGGCCTAGTAGAAATAATAATTAAAATGGTTTCTTTCAACACTAATGTTTTTAAGCACATTAAAAATTACACTAACATTTAAAAAAATGAATAATTGCATGATGGCTCTGAAATGTACAGTAAGATAGTGTTTAAACACCGCACTATAATATAAGGGGAATGATAGATAAGGCCTAAATATAAATAAACACACTTCTATATTCATTTCTTCAAACACTTTTACACTTTCCATTTCTTCAAAACTCCCACAGTAGCACATTGTTTTGAATTTTCAGACACATTACATTTTCATTAATGTTTCTTCATAATTATGAAAAATAAATATTTATGAAAATTTAAAACAATGTACAACTTTGGAAGTGTAATAGTAATAGAGACGTGTGTTTGTTTATATCTAAGCCTAACCTAATTATCCTTTCAGGTCGGCTTCCTTCACTACAACTTTACATTATTGTAGAGTGTTTATACACTGTATTGATAAAAATTTAATAAAATTGATGTTTAAATAAGCTAATATTTCCCCAAAATATGCTTCAGTAACTTAATTTACCCCATAAGAAAACATAAGAATCATAAACAGTTAAAAATTTGAAGTGTTTTGTATTTCGTTTATTATTCCTTAGTATAATCGTGCGTGATCACGTCTTCTGTTCTATTTCCATTCCTCTAAGTGTAGTTGCACATGCGCGCTTCACAGGCTCTTGTTAGACATTATTTTATTGAGAAATTTACTTCAATTTAATTTTTAATGCTTATAAAAGTTGATGCTCATATTTTAAAATTAAAAATAATGTGACTAAAATAATATTTCTAGCAAATAAAACAAAATGGTAAATGATTTTTTAATATAAATGTGGTAAGTTTGGTTAAATATGTATCGCAATAAATAAGATCAACATTGATTTTAGACAGGTTAATCAACATAATTCGATAACTAAATAGTAACTAAACTAGAGCTACAATAGCCCCATGGCTTCTTTGGTGCTGACTGACAGCTCACAGCTGACAGCTAAAACCTCTGAAAAGTTACCAGACCAAATTATGTCTCCCTACGCCGAACCATATGAAGTGCAAAAACATGTGTTTAGCAGCTGCCACTTTTGATGGTCAAACTTTAGGTATATAACTAAATGTTGACTGTCAGAAGTCAGCTGTGAGCTGTCAGTCAGCACCAAAGAAGTCATGGAGCTACTGTAGTTTTGTAGCTAAACGTATTAATTCATGCAATGCAAGTAAACAACTTCAATCAAGTATAGTTCAAAATGAACGAATAAATTTATAGGGCGAAAGTAGTTTTAAAGCCCTATTACATTATTAATTTGAAAATTGAAATTAATTTTTAACAATTTGTTAAGTAACTGAATGATTTATAAGTGGAAATGACGATATCTCAATTAAATAGCCTATGCTTACTATTGCATTTAAAAAATTATTAAGTACATCAAGTGAAAGCTTGAAAATGACGAGCCTACAAAACTTTTGATCTTGAGCCTAAAGGACGAGTTTGGCTCGAAATCAGAGTACTCGCAGAGCCCTATTTGACATTCATTGTTACTTCGTACATGATAAGTTATCATTTAACTGAATATATCAATCTTTTTAAAACAATTTAACTCTTGTCCACATGATGTTGTAAGTAGATACTAATATACAGTCCAATTTTCATACAAATAGTATTTAGGAAAATACAAATTTATTTTTTTGTCGTCAACAATGATAACATTTTACTATATTATTAGTGTTAAATATAGGTATTAATAAATCTAATAAAAATTTACAGCTGTAGATCACATGACTATGTGAAAGTAGAGTTACTAACTTCAAGTTCAGATAAGACTGGAATATATATGTGTTTAATTTTAATTTTATTTAGGAAAATCATCAACTGTTTCCAGCCTGTGGCCGGGTCAGTTTAGTAAAATGCTTCAATCTTCCTCTATCCTTCCATTCTTCTCCTCTTAACTTGAATACTTTCTGTAGCTGCTCCTCCTATCTCTTTCTTGGCTTTCCCTGCGATATTTATCCTAAATACTTCATTTCCAACATTTTGTTTGGCATCCTCTCTTTTACCATTTTCATTACATGTCCATAACATAACGTCCATAACGTCTTGCTTCCTCTATTATCTCATGTATTCCCTGTACCCCAACTCTTCCCCGGATAACTTTCTTTATAATCCTCTTTCTCCTCGTGACAGCTAACATGCTCCTCACACACTTCATTCCCATGGCCTCCACTTTCCTAGTCTCTTATATTCA